>CM031239.1:153777868-153974970 GCA_018340775.1 Taxus wallichiana var. yunnanensis | reverse complement strand
CCTAAACCTAAATAGTGAACCCTAAGCCAAACCCTAAACCTTTAGCTAGATACCTAAACCCTAAACACTAAACTCATAACCCGAACTTCAAATACTGTACCATGGACCCTCACCGTGAACATTGAGACCTAAACCCTAACACCTATGCGATAAACCCTAAACGCAAACCTTAAGCTGTAATTACTCCTAAACCATAAAATCCTAAATACTAAATCCTAAATATTAAAACCTCAATCTTAAACCATGTGTTGTAAACCCTAAGTGCAAAACCCTCAAATGTAAAACTCGAACACCAAATGCAACCTGAGCACTAAATCATAACCCAAAACCCAAAACCTAATTCTTAATCCCTAAAGCTTGATATTCCAATGTTGAACCTCAACCCTAAATCCTTAACCTTGAGCCCTCGAGCCCTAATCCCTAATCCCTAACCTAAACACTAAACTTTAAACCCTTCGAATCCTGAATAAATCGCTGAGCCTTAAACCCTCAACCTAAAAACCTTAAAATTGATAGATTTGGGAAAAGATGGTACTTTGAAAACTTTGGATTTTCGAAAAAATTCAAAATGTCATGCGACTTTTGAACAAGTTGCAAATTAAAACAAAGTTGTTATTTTTTAAAACATAGACATTTAAAAAATGTTGGGACATCGAAAAATGAATATTTCAAAAAAGTCTCTGGATTTTTGAAAATTTGGGCTTTTCACATTTTTGAAGAGTCCGAGATTTTTGAAAAAGTCATTTTTTAAAAAAAAGTCGACATTTTCAAAAAAGTTAGGATTTTTGGAAAGACAAGAATTTAAATTTTTTTGAGATTTTCCAAAAATTTGTGACTTTGAAAAAGTGAAGATTTTCAGAAACTCGAGATTTTGAAAAGTCAAGATTTTCATAAAAGTCAATATTTTGCAAAATGATTGGATTTTTAAAACTTGAAGATTTTGAAAAACTTAGGATTTTTGAATAAGATAGGATATTTGAAAAATTCCCAATTTTTAATATTATCATTAGCGATTTTCGAAAAGTAATTTTTTTAAAAGTAAGGATTTTCAAAAAAGTTCACATTTTTATAAAGTTGATATTTTAGAAAATTCAGGAATTCTTAAAAGTTGGGATTTCTGAAAAAGTTTAATTTTCAAACACATCTTGATTTTTAAAATAGTTGCGATATTCGAAAAACATGGGATTTTTGAAAAAGTTATAATCTCAAAAAAGTCAAGATTTCAAAATGTACTGATGCGCTAAAATTAACAGAATTTGAAAAGCAACTGTGCTCGGGGTGTCCGCTTTGAGTTCATTTTAAACCACATGTTTCAAAAATCTCAACTTTTTAAAAATATCAATATTTTCAAAAAAAAAAAGTCAAAGTTTGAATAATTTAGATATTCTAGATTTATTAATAAGTCATGATTTTTGAAAACTTCATTATTTTCAAAAAAGTTGTGAATTTAAAAAAATAGATTTTAAAGAATTTTCAATTTTAGAAAAAGATAGAATTTCACAACTCTAAAAACTTCTAATTTATGAAATTTTACGATGTTTGAAAATATTGAGATTTTCAAAAACGCCAGATTATGAAAAGGTTGGGATTTCAAACAAATAATTGGGATTACAAAAAGTCGTGATTTCGAAAAAGCCAAGAATTTTGAAATTGTTGAGATTTTCAAAAGAGACAATATTTTGAAAAAAAGGTGCAATTTTAAACTATGTCGAAATTTACAAAACTGAAGAGATTTTTAAATCCCAATTGTTTTTAATATCCATTTTTTTAAATCCTAACATTTTCAAAATCTTTACTTTTTCAAAATTCAAACTTATTACAAAATCATGACTTTTTCAAAATTACGGCATGAGCTTTTTAAAAAAATATAAACTTTTTCAATTCATGACTTTATCCTTTCAAAATCTTTGAAAATAAACACTTTTCTAAAATCTTGAATTTTTCAAAATCCTAATAACTATTTCAAAATCGAGATATTTTTAAATCAGTAGTTTTTCAAAATCACGACCCCTAAACCCTAAAGCCTAAAACCTGAGTAGTAAATGCTAAACCCTAAACACAAACATCCTAAATACTAATCCCAAAGCCCTAAATCCTAAACTATAAACCATAAACACTTAACACCGAATCCTAAACCCTAAATCACAACCATAAACGATAAACCCAAATCCCTAAATCAAAACCTAAACTCTAAACCCCAAACTCGTAAACCATAAATTGTAAACCCCGAGCCATGAAGCCTAAACCCTAAACCCTAAGCAATAAAGCGTGAAACCCTATACACCCCGAGCCTTAAACCCTAGACCCTAAATAGTGAACCCTAAACTCTATACATTGAACCATGAACCCTAAGCCATAACCCAAAACTCAAAAGCTTTTAGCTAGAGGCCTAAACCCTAAACCCTAAACTCATTACCATGAACCTCGAACACTGAGACCTAAACCGTGACCCTTATGCCCTAAACCCTAAACTCGAGCCGTATACCCTAGAAACATTGAACTATGAGCTCTAATTACTCCTAAACCCTAAATGCTAAATCCTCAAATGTAAACCAGAGTTGTAAACCTTAAGTACAAAAACCTCAACCGTAAACCTTGGACCCCAAACCTTAAAATCTGAGCCCTAAACCATAATCCTAAACACTAAACCAAAAACCCTAAACCCAAAACTTAATTCTTAATCCCTAAACCTCAAACCTAAACCTTAAACCCCGAGCCCGAACCCTAATCCCTAAACCCTAAACCCTAAACACTAAACCCTAAACCCTAAACCCCGAAGCTTGAGCCAAAAAACCTAAACCCTAAACACTAAATCCCACTGAGCCCTAAACCCTCAACCTAGAAGCCTTAAAATAGTTAGATTTGGAAAAACAAAAAATGGTATTTTGAAAACCTTGGGATTTTCAAAAGTCAAGATTTTTGAAAAAGTCAGGATTTTCAAAAGGACACGACTTTTGAAAAAGTTACAATTTAAAAAAATTGTTATTTTCTAAAACATCAAGATTTAAAAATGTTCAGACTTTGAAAATTTTCACATTTTCAAATAAGTAGGGTTTTGAAAAATAAATATTTCAAAATGTCGAGATTTTTTAAGAACTCGACATTTTAAAAAAGTAAGGATTTTAAAAAAATTTGAGATTTTCGTAAAAAGTGAAGATTTTCAAAAATTTAGGATTTTGAAAACTCAAGATTTTAAAAAGGTCAATATTTTTGAAAAAGTCGGATATTCAAAAACTCCCGATTTTTAATATTTCTATTTTGAAAAAAATATAATTTTTAAAAAAATTGGTGATTTTAAAAAAAGTCGACATTTTTGATAAAGTTGAGATTTTAGAAAATTCTCAAATTTTCCAAAAAGTTTTGAATTTCAAAATTAAAGATTATAAAAAGGTTGGGATTTCGAAAAAAATAAGGATTTAAAAAAGTTGTGATTTTGAAAAAGCCAAGAATTTTAAGAAAGTTGGGCTTTCGAAAAAAAGACAAGATTTTGAAAAATGTGTAAAAATCCTAACATTTTATAAAATCGTAACTTATTCGAAAATTTTGAATTTTTAAAAATTCACTAGTTTTTTTGTAAATTGTGAACTTTTTTAAATTCATGACTTTATCACTTTCAAAATCTTTGAAAATACAATTTTGTGTGAAAATCTGGAATTGTTTGAAATCCTAATTGTTTCAAAACAATGAAATTTTTGAAATGATAACTTTTCAAAATCGCAACCCTAAACCCTAAACACTAAATTTAGTGCCCACATATTACACACCCAAATACAACAGTAAAATACCAGGATAATTTTTTATTTTTTTTTTTTGCCTACAATGCATGCTACACACAACACAACAAGGGCTCCAAGTAGAACAACTCAACAACCTATACGACACCTACATCAGTCACCAAATCACATAGACACATGACTACGCCATATACCTGTTTATACCACACTTTACCAAATGAAAGAGTACTAGCAAAAACCCAACCAAGAGACAAAAGACTCAAGGATTTGCGAACCCACAACACATCATTTCTTTAATTGCATCTTTGTTACGATTAACATTCTAAGAACATTATTGTGCAAGGATAATTTTCTCCCTTTTTCCATCTACAAAATCTTAAGTTCATTCCTTTTTTTTAATTTACAGTTCGACCAATTTAGGTTGTCTTCCTTTATGCATCACGGAATTGTTATTTCCCTACCATTATCATTATAGTACAATAACTTGCTAAAATTCCAAATTTGATATATATATATATATATATATATATATATATATATATATACATCCTTTGTTTTCTTGAAGTTTTGATCACACTATTTGACAACTCATATTCTTTGCAACGCATGAAAAAAAAAGTTTATTTAAGTTATAAGTTCTCCAAAATTGACCTTAGTCCTAATCTCCAATCTCATGTGCAACATTATATGATATGCTCTTATATCGCACTAAGGTCTCATTCTTAGCATCGTCTCGAAACAAAAGAGATATGAAAGCACTTGTCTGACATCTTAAAGAAGTACAAGGCTAGGAGCATAATAAACTACACATGAACACAAGTGATCTATGTACACGAAGATCCCATGTCTCTGCATTTCACGATTCTACATAAGGAATATTCTTTATTCCTTAATGCCATAAATGACATAACAAGGGATTAAGGGACAAGATTACAATTTCTAAGGTTCTCTAGAATCAACGTCTTTCAACTCAATTTCGCATACAAGGAGTTAAATTATAGTTTTCTACCCACAAGTTAACATCCTACTCAACTAGGGTTTTAGTTTAATTCTAATATGCACCTAACGATCTACGCCTCCACTACATGTGATTTTAAGGCAAGCGGACATAATTATACTAAACCACATTCAAGAGAATGCCAAGATGTTATTTTGATAGAAACCAAGGTAGCACCGCTTAGTCGATCCTTCGAACAAGGATTCAAAAGGTGACTCCTAAGGCGGTCTTCAACACTCAGCCTAGTATCGGACCTGAAGAGAGTACATGCTTCTCGCGATTACCAAAACTAGAAGGAAACCACATACTCTGGAAAAAGTTGGACCATGTCGTTAAACCTAATGACTATGACGGTAACTCTAACTAGAGGTTTTATTTACCTAACCTAGGAGGTCTCATCGAGTGCAAAGTTTAAGGTCGTTCTACGGTTTTAAAATTCTTATATGGTAAAAAGGGGTCACACATGCAGGCAAGCTATGCACGAATATTTTATTAAGGTTGAGTGTTCCCATTAAAACTCTTTATTATGTTGCAAGGTAAGAAGATAACCCAATAATTAATTTAATCATTTATTGAATACTGAGAAGGTACTACAATGTATTAACTTCGATTTCAATTTACTAAGTATAAATCAAAACCTTTTTGCCATACACAACTAAGAAACAAAATGAACCGGTGATTAGATGCACATTTCCTAAGTATCCCTAAAACTAGCATATCATGCATATTAACAAATTTCATTTATAACTTTTTGGTAACAAGAGACTACATTAGACAGTTATTCATTTTACAATGACCTATAAAAATTACAATAATAATAATTAAATCACACATCGCCCTTTTTGTCGTCATTCTTCCATCCTGCAAAACCCACGTGAGCATGATATCAGTGATAAATCACTGGCATGGCATCCACCCTAAGCAATCATAAGTATCATATTTTAGTTTCCCATTTACATCTGACAATAATTACAATTTGCAATCGAAATAAAAGGTCTAGAAACATGTATTCATTGCATTTCATTTTTCTTCATTTTATAAACCCAGGAGAGAGAAAGAGAAAGGAAGAGAGAGAAAACATCATTTTGTCAAAAGTTCCAATACACACAACAAGTTTCATTATAGTGTTTTAAACAGTTATTTACATGTGTTAAAAGTTTCCAGGGTGATTTGGTAACCCTACGAGGGTCCGCAGCTTTCTACTTTTACATTTTCTCACTAGCTACAAAACGTACAAAACGAGCTCGGAGGCTAAGAAACTACTTCCAAAGGTTATCTCCCAATGAACACGCACACCACGACTAACTTTCTACGTGTCCCTAGATATACCAAGAGTTCATAGCAACTGACGGAATTGAAAAGAGCGCACGGTTTGCATTTGGCGGCTAGTTTTCCGGGGCCACTGGTCGTAGTTCACCCAGTTGTAAAAGACAAAAGTTAGCTCAAGTGGCCCAGAAAACCATGTCCAAAATGACGTTCGATGGAAGAGCACGAAACGAGACATCTCCTACTAGTTCCCCTATATAAAGAGAATTCATGAGAGTCGACGGGACTGAGAACTAGAGAGCCATTTTTAAACGGCAACAAGTTTTCTAGAGCGACAAGATGAAATTGGGCCAGTTTGACCTCATCAAACTAGAACCGAGGCCTATAAAATGGCTTCGCCAAACTATCCCGAAAGGTGCTCTTTCCTATACTGAATGTTCCATGCATTTGTCTAGTATAAATGCTAGAGGTTTGTGAAGACGGGAAGTAATTTCTCCATCCAGGTTTCAAATGGCGATTCAAAATGAAAGCCAACTTTTTAGATTTAACAGCTTTCTACTGCTGTAAACCAGTGTAACAGGGCTCCTAAAAGAGCGTCAAAAGGATGTCATATGTTCATTTTGGGTCAAACCAAAGGTCAAGGTGACTCCTCGTATACCAAGGTACACATGAATGAAACTTCACATCTCATTTCCAGAGTTGCGAAGGGTACCTAGTGAGTCTCCAAAAATTACAAAATTTAACTATTTAAAACAAGGAGAAGGTCAACTTTATCAATGGGAAGTCAAATTTGTTTGGTCGATAAAATGATATTGGAGTGATCAAGAAGGGTAAGAGTTTTCTAGATCATCTCGAAGTGAGGGTGATAGTTCATGGTTTAAAGTAGACAAGTTATAATGGCTTCGAGAGTTGCGACATGACACTTTATTGTTTTGAAATGAGTTGAAGAGACATTTAACTATATATAAAAATCCTAATAATTTAAAATTCTATTTAGTTGCAAAAGAGAACTAAAACATGAGAATTATGAGAGGTAAGGGAAGAAGAACCATGCCTGGAGAACGAAGTCGGTCGAAGCCGCAGGCTTGGGTTCAGTCTCTTGCTTGGCACTTCGTCAACCAGACCACGAGCATCCTCAGCTCCACCATTTAACATACATGTCTATCAATAAAATCAGTAACTACATACTTGAAAACCATTCTGCTATTCTGATCACATTTCTCCTACCTTCTGGATTCGACCCACCACTTGCTGAGCATGATCAAAGGGTTTCTTATTGTTGTTGTTTGGATAGGATGAGATCTTCCTCCTTTTGTGCGTAGCCTCAAATCTTGCAACCATTAGACCATGATTTTTTTGAAGGCATTTAGTCAAACACTTCACATGCCTTAAGCATGCCTCCACATTTTGCACATTCTCATGTGCTCATCAAAAACCAGCAAACATAATGATTAATTCTAGGCATGATTCTACAAGAGGCACTCATGCCATCGAAGTATTTACAACCCCATGCACTGAACTTGCCTGGCTAAATGCTAAGTAAACAAAAATGAAGCTTACATGGTCAGGGTATGTTCCATAAGACCACATCTTTCAAGCATTCTGCCAAACACATCTCAGTCCTTTTTACACATCCATTTTGTGCATATGCTGCCATCATGGCATTCCATGAGACAACATTTCTTTGAGGCATTTTATCAAACAGTTCAATGCCTTCTTAACAGACCCATTTTTGTTTATCCTGCTATCATTGTAGTCCGGGAGACCGCATATCTTTCAGGTATTTTGTCAAACAGTTCACATGCATTGTGTATGCCTTCACATTTTGCATACAAGTAGATCTGGGTACCTGACAAGACATTAAGGGATATTATCTCCCCATGATGCTTTGATGGATGTCCATGCGCAGTTCTAAAGCTCCCATTTTGACAACAGGGAAGATATCAGCAAAGGTTGGGGGTGTGGCTTCAAACCAGCCAACCGTATTTGCTTGGAAAGGTTCCAATGTAGTTTCAACAAAACCATTTTGTGCATAACCCAAAATCATTGCAGTCCATGGAACCGCATTTCTTCCACGCATTTAGTGAATAGAACGCATGCTTCCACATTTTTACATACGCATCTACTAGGGCACGCGTGATTGCTACACATCTGACAAAATTCCTTTGCATTTTTGGCCTTGATGGGAGCCCACGCAGGCCTGGGCATGGGCTGGAAGGGTGCTGGCCATGTGACAGACCAAACACACAACAAACCTCCTCCATTTTGCTTGATCTTCCCACGCAGGTATGTGGCGCGGCCTGGGAGGAAGCTAGAAATGGTGTGGAGTCTGGCTTTGCATGAATCACTGCATTTGCATGAAAGTTTCCAAGGTTGTTTCAACAAACTCATTTTTTTGTGAGTAGATCCCCTACCCCCAAACTAGCCGCCCATTCCAAAAGCAAAAACAAACCCTAACTCACCCAAAAGAATCACGGGCCTCATATTTTTTTATTTTTTTATGATTTCCTCCCCTTTGCCCTAATCCACCCCTTTTACGGGCTTTTCGATTTTATTTACTTTTAATTCCTTTTATATTTATTTATCTATTTCTTTTGTTTGTTTTTAATCTAAAAACGTCCTAAAACCCTAAATCGAAGTAGACAAATAAACAAAATATAACTTAAAGTCAATCCATTACCAGAGGTGAAATTTCGACACAAAAGTGACTGATCGAAGTCGGCGATACGAGTTATAATAGTATTATAAACATTATTTTAAAAATTTACAGCTTAATAATGATAATAATTATTAATCCTATTAATGTCGATGACCCGACAAACTCGAAGAGCCGAGAACCAAAAATTTTCCTTTAACCGGATAACCGTCCATGACGCTATGGGGTCCACAGTTTGGAGGTGTCGACAATGACCCAAAAGGAAAGAAGGAGAGGGAAGGTGAAAAATCTTCACTGCGACCTAGACACAGTCAACAAGAGCACGCCCACAACCCTCCCATGCTTAGCAGCATGGTCGTCATGTCAGGAACAGGGGGAACATCGACGGGCATTACACTAAACCCTAATTCCCAAGATCCTAAAAACTAACCAAATCCCAAAATCATTAACCATAAACCCTAAATTTGAATCCTAAACCATATACCCTCAGCCATAAACCATAAACCCAAATCCCTAAATCATAAAAACTAAACTCTAAACCCCAAACCTAAACCATAAATCCTAAACCCTAAATCCCTAACCCTAAGCCTTAAAGCCTAACCCTAAACCCTAAACCCTATTTCTAAAATCTTGAGCCCTTTTCAAAAACTCTTGACTTTTAAAAAACCCTGATATTCATAGCCTCAAACCTTTACCACCGAGATTTTGATCCTCAAACATGAACACCGAAACCTAAACCCCGACCCCTACACCCTAAACTCTGAACCCTATACCCTATACCCTATAAACCCTAAACCTTCAAAAATCCATTCTAATTATTCTTGAACCCTAAATTTTGAGTCTTAAATCCCTAAACCCCTAAATGCTAAATCCTAAATACTAAACCCTCAATAAAAACCATGAGCCAAAACTCTAAGTACAAAACCCTTGACTTTTAGAAAACCTCGAACCCTTTAAATCTTGAGCGCTAAATCCTAATTCTTCAAAACCTACCATCTTTTTCAGAAATCTAACTATTCAATCCTAAACCCGAACCTAGGTTGCACGAGCCCTAATCCTTAAACGGGTAAACCCTAAAGAATCCTAAGACCAAAACCTAAACCCTAAACATTAAATCCCTAGCTTTAAACCCTCAGTGTTTAGAAACTTTAAATAGTTAGATTTAGAAAAAGTTGGTATTTTGAAAAACTTAGGATTTTCAAAATGTTAAGCTTTTTGAAAAGTCAAATTTTCAAAAACTTGAGATTTTAAAAAAGTCACGACTTTGAAAAGTTGCAATTTTAAACAAAGGTTTTATTTTTGAAAACATCAAGATTTTAAAATGTCGGGACTTTGAAAATATTCAGATTTTCAAACAAGTTCAGTATTTTTGAAAAATGATTATTTGAAAAAGTGGATTTTAAAAACTTGGGATTTTTTTGAAAGAGTTAAATTTTTGAACTTTTTTGTAAGAATCAAGATTTTGAAGAGTTCAAGATTTTGAAACATGTTGGAATTTTATAACGTCGATATTTCGAATAAGTCAAGATATTCCTTTTTAATATTTGTGATTTTTGAAAAAATTAAGTATTTTTAAAAAAGTCAGACATTTTTGATAAAGTAGATATTTTAGAAAATTCAGGAATTTTTAAAAAGTTGGGATTTTGAAAAAAATTGATTATCGAAAACATCGCGATTTTTTAAATTATTGCAATTTTCTAAAAAGTCAAGATTTCATAAATGTAGTGATTGAAAATCTACTTTTTAAAAAAAATTAGCAGGAGTTTGAAAAGGTCATAACTTGTGCTCTAGGTGACCGTTTGAGTCCATTTAATTTTGAAACCACATGTTTGAAAAATCTCAACTTTTTTAAAATATCAGGATTTTCAATAAAAAGTCAGGAGTTTGAATAATTTAGATTTTCCAAAAATTCTAGATTTTTGAATATGTCATGATTTTTAAAAAAGTCATTATTTTCCAAAAAGTTGTGAATTTCAAAAAATTTAGGATTTTAAAGAATTTGCAATTTTAGAAAAGATAGAATTTCATAATTCTAAAAAAGTTGTGAATTCAAAATTTTAGGGTTTTGAAAAATTTGAGATTTTCAAAAAGTTAGGATTATGAAAAGGTTGGGATTTAAAAAAGTCGTGATTTTAAAAAAGTCAAGAATTTTGAGAAAGTTGAGATTTTCAAAAAAGACAAGATTTTGAAAAAAGGTGCAATTTTCAACTAAGTCGGAAATACAAATGCTGAAGAGATTTTAAATCCCAACTGTTTTGAATATCCTAATTTTTTTGAAAACCCTAAACCCCAACATCCTAAACACTAAGCCAAAGCCTTAAATCCTAACATTTTCAAAATCTTTACTTTTTCAAAATTCAAACTTTTAATAAAATCACGACTTTTTCAAAAATTACAAATTTTAATAAAATCATGAGTTTTTTTTAAAATTGTGAATTTTTTAAATTCATGACATTATCACTTTTCAAAATCTTTTAAAATATAGAACCTTTTTTAAAATCATGACTTTTTTAAAATCCTAATTATTTCAAAATCACGACACCCTAATCCTGAAACTTGAGTCATAAACACTAAACCCTAAAACCTAAACACTAAGCCAAAAATCCTAAATCCTAAACCATAAACCATAAACCCTTAAATGAATCCTAAAGCATAACCTCAGCCATAAACTATAAACCCAAATCCCTAAATCATAAAACCTAAACTCTAAACCCAAACCTAAACCATAAACCCTAAACCCTAATCCCTAAGCCATGAACCCTAAACCCTAAACTTCACTAAAACCCTAAAATTATAAACCTGAACCCTAAATGTTGAATCCTTAAAGCCTAAACCCTCAATTACCCTAAAACATGATCCATAAACCCTAAACCCTAAAAGTTGAGCCTAAATCCTAACCCTAAACCTTGATTCCCGAACCTTGAACATCAACCCCTTAACCCTGAATCGTGAGCCTTGAGCCCTAATCCCGAAACCCTAAAGACTAAACGCTAAACCCAAAATCTTGAGCATTAAAACCTAAACCCTAAACACTAAATCCTTGAGCCTAAAGTCTCAACCTAGAAACCTTAAAATAGTTTGATTTGGAAAATGTTGGTATTTTGAAAAACTTGGGATTGTTAAAAAGTCAAGATTTTTGAAAACATCAAAATTTAAAAAATGTAAGGACTTTAAAAATGTTTAGATTTTAAAAAAGTTCAGGTTTTCAAAAATGAATATTTAAAAAATTCATGATTTTTGAAACGTTGGGATTTTCAAAGAGTTGGGTTTTTCTCACATTTTTGAAGAGTCTAGATTTTTTAAAAAGTTAAGATTTTGGAAAAACTCGTCATTTTAAAAAAAGTAGGATTTTTCAAAATACGTGATTTTAAAACATTTGAGATTTTTCAAAAAATTTGTGATTTTGTAAAAGTGAAATTTTTTGAAAAAGTTAGGATTTTAGTAAAGTGAGGGTTTTCAAAAAAGTCAAGATTTTGGAAAATGTTGGGATTTTTAAAACGTGAAGATTTTTGAATGAGTCAGGATATTTGTACATTTCTGACTTTTTAATATTTGTAATTTTAGAAAAAAATATAATTTTTTAAAAAAGTAATGATTTAAAAAAAAGTGGCATTTTTTATAAAGTTGAGATTTTAGAAAATTTAGGAATTTTTACAAAGTTTGGATTTCTAAAAAAGTTTTGATTTTTGAAAATGTCACAATTTTTAAAGTAGTTGCAATTTTCGAAAAAGTTTAGATTTTCAAAAAGTTATAATCTCAAAAAGAGTCAAGATTTCAAAAATATAGTGATGGGCCAAAACTTGCAGGATCTTTAAAAGGTCATAACTTGTGCTCTGGGTGTCTATTTGAGTCTATTTTTTTAAACCACATGTTTCAAAAATCTCAACTTTTTTAAAAAATATAAGATTTTCAAAACAAAGTCTAGATTTTTGGAATTTTATTTTCCACAAAGTCATTATTTTCAAAAAGTTGTAAATTTAAAAAACTTAAGATTTTAAAGAATTTACAATTTTAGAAAAAGATAGAATTTTCATAATTCCTGACTCATGAAAAGGTTTTGATTTTCAAAAATTAAAAAAAATTAGGATTTCAAAAAAGTTAAGAATTTTAAAAAGTTAGGATTTAAAAAAGTTAAGAATTTTGAAAAAAGGTGCAATTTTCAAATAAGTTGGGAATTACAAAACTAAAGGGATTTTTAAATCCCAACTATTTTGAAAATTTTTTTTTTTAAATCCTAATATTTTAAAAATCTTTACTTGTTCAAAATTCCATTTTTTTAATAAAATCATGACTATTTCAAAAATTACAAAATTTTAGAAAATCACGAGTTTGTTTAAAATTGTGAGCTTTTCTTTTTAAATTCATGACTTTATCACTTTCAAAATCTTTGAAACTATAGACTTTTTAAAAATCATGAATTTTTCGAAATCCATAATTGTTTAAAACGAGATATTTTTAAAATCACGACCCCTAAAAAAACCCTAAACCTTAAAACCTAAAACTGTAAAAGTCATAAATGCTAAACCCTAAACAATAAACACTAAACCCCTAAATTTAACCTTAAACCATAAACCTAGACCCTAAACCCTAAACCTGCTAAATATTTAGCTAAAGACCTAGCCAAACCTAAACCCTATATACCCTATAAACACTAAACCTTAAGCTCTAATTGCTCCTAGAACCTAAATTATGAGTCTTAAACACTAAAACCATAAATGCTAAATCCCAAATACTAAACCCTCAATCGTAAACCATGAGCCTTAAACCCTAAATGCAAAACCATCAACCGTAAACCTCGAACCCCAAACCCTAAAAAATGAGCCTTAAATCATAACTCTAAACCCTAAAAACCTAATTCTTAAACCCTAAACATTGATTCCGAAACCTTGAACCTCGACCCTAAACCATGAACACCTGAGCCATGAGCCCTAATCCCTAAACCCTAAACACTAAACTCTAAACCCCGAATCCTGAGCCCAAAAACCTAAACACTAAACACTAAATTCCCTGAGCCCTAAACAATCAACCTAGAAACTTTAAAATAGTTGGATTTGGAAAAAGTTGGTAATTTGAAAAACTTTGGATTTTTAAAAAGTCAAGATTTATGAAAAAGTTGGGATTTTCAAAAAGTCACGACTTTTGAAAAATTAAACAATTTTAACCCTAAAACATCAAGATTTAAAAATGTTGGGACTTTGAAAATGTTCAAATTTTCAAACAAGTTGGGGTTTCGAAAAAAATAAATATTTCAAAAAGTAAGAATTTTTTAAAAGTTGGGATTTTCAAAGAGTTGGGCTTTTTAACATTTTTCAAGAGTTGGGATTTTTCAAAGTGTGGATTTTCTAAAAGTCAAGATTTTTGAAAGACTCGACATTTTTAAAAAAATTAGGATTTTTGAAAAGACGGGATTTTAAAAATTTGAGATTTTTGAAAAAGTCAATATTTTTAAAAAAGTCAAGATTTTAAAAATTCAATATTTTAAAAATGTTGGATTTTTAAAATGTGAAGAATTTTGAAAAAGTGGGAATTTAGAATAAGTCAAGATATTTGAAAAATTTACGATTTTTAAAATTTGTGATTTTCAAAAAAATATAATTTTTTGAAAAAGAAATTATTTTCAAAAAAGTCGGCATTTTTTATAAAGTTGAGATTTCTGCAAAAGTTTTGATTTTTGAAAAGTTGCAATTTTGAAATAGTTGTGATTTTTAACTAGTTGAAATTTTCAAAAAAAATATAATCTCAAAAAATTCAAGATTTCAAAAATGTAGTGATGCGCCAAAATTAGTAGGAATTTGAAAACTCATAACTTGTTTACGGAGTCCAATTTTTAATTCTAAATTTAGGATTTAAAAGAATTTACAATTTTAGAAAAGATAGAATTTCATAATTCTAAAAAAGTTTGAATTTCAATTTTTTTAGGGTTTTTTTAAAAAGTCGAGATTTTCAAAATAGTCAAGATTATGAAAAGGTTGGGATTTTGAACAAAAATTGGGATTTCAAAAAAATTGTGATTTTGAAAAACCAAATTTTTTTGAGAAAGTTGGGATTTTAAAAAAAGACAAGATTTTGAAAAAAGGTGCAATTTTAAAATAAGTAAGGAATTAGAAAACTGAAGAAATTTTTACATCCCATCTGTTTTGAATATCTTAATTTTTTTGAAAATTTTAACATTTTCAAAATTCTAACTTTTTATAAAATCATGACTTTTTCAAAAATTATGAAATCATGTGTTTTTAAAAATTGTGAACTTTTTTAAACTTCATAACTTTATACATTTCAAATCTTTGAAAATATAAAATTTTATAAAATCATGAATTTTTTGAAATCTTAACTATATTCAAAATTGAGATATTTTTAAATCCTGACTTTTTAAAAATTAAACCCTAAACCTAAACCCCCTAAAACCTAAAACTTGAGTCGTAAACACTAAACCTTAAACCCCAACATCTTAAAAACTAAGCCCAAAGCCCACAATCCCTAAACCCTAAACCTAAAACCATAAACCATAAACCTAAATCCCTAAACCCTAAAATATTTAAACTAAACCCCAAACCCTAAACCATAAACCCTAAACCCTAAACCTCTAACCTTGGCCTTAAAACCCTAAACGCTAATCCCTAAACTCATAACCCTAAACCTTAAACACCGAGACCTAAACCCCGAGCCTGTACTCCTAAACCCTAACTCGAGCTCTATTACCTATAAACCCTAAATACCCTAAATCCTAAAAAGTAAACCCTTATTCATAAACCCTAACTAAGCCCTATTACCTATAAACCCTAAATATTAAGTCTTATACCCTAAATACTAAATCCTAAAACTAAACCCTTATTATTCGTAAACCATGAGCCCTGTAAACCTAAGTGCAAAACCTCAACCGTAAACCTCGAACCCCAAACCCTAAAACATGAGCCCTAAATCCTAACTTTAAACCCTAAACCCTAAATGATCCCCAAATCCTTAACCTCAAACCTAAACCCTAAACCCTTAACCCCCGAACCCTAATCCTTAATGAGCCCTAATCCTTAAACCCTAAACACTAAACCGTAAACCCCAAATCTTGAGCCTAAAATCTAAACCCTCAAACTTGATCTAAACCCTTAGCCCTAAGACCTAACCCCTTAAACCATAAACAATAAATCATAAACCTAAAAATGATTTGAAAAAGTTTTATTTTGAAAACCTAGAAATTTTAAAAAGTCAAGATTTGGAAAAAGTTGGTATTTGAAAAACTTGAGATTTTAAAAAAAGTCATGACTTTTGAAAAAGATGTAATTTTAAACAAAGTTGTTAGTTTTGAAAACATCAAGATTTGAAAAATGTTGGGACTTTGAAAATGTTCAAATTTTCAAACTAGTTAGGGTTTTCAAAAAATGAATATTTCAAAAAAGTCACGATTTTTGAAAAGTTGGGATTTTGAAAGAGTTAGGCTTTCCAAAATTTTGAAGAGTCAGATTTTGAAAATTAGATTTTTATAAAGTCAAGAGTTTTTAAAACTCGACATTTTAAAAAAAAGTTAGCATTTTGAAAAGACAAGATTTTAAAAAATTAGATTTTCCAAAAAGTCGTGATTTGTAAAAGTGAAGATTTTTGAAAAAGTCAAGATTTCGAAAAAGTCACGATTTTAGAAATATTTGTGATTTTTGAAAAAATATACTTTTTTTTTTTTAAAGTAAGGATTTTTTAAAAAGTCTGCATTGTTGATAAAGTTGAGATTTTAGAAAATTCAGTAATTTTAAAATGTTGGAATTTCTAAAGAAAAACTTATTTTTGAAAACGACATGATTTTTAAAAAATTTAGGATTTTTGAAAAAGTTTTAATCTCAAAAAGCCAAGATTTGAAAAATGTAATAATGCGCCAAAATTAGTAGGAATTTGAAAAGGTCATAACTTGTGCTCCGGGTGTCCGTTTGAGTCATTTTTTTGCAACCAAATGTTTACAAAATCTCAACTTTCATTATTTTTGAAAATATTTGGGAGTTTGAATAATTTAGATTTTCCAAAAATTGTGGATTTTTGAATATGTTATGATTTTTAAAAAGTCATTATTTTCTGAAAAGTTGTGAAATTTAAACATTTAGGATTTTAAAAGAATTTATAATTTTAGAAAAAGATTAAATTTCATAATTCTAAGAAAAATCAATTTTTAAAAAAAGGATTATAAAAAGGTTGGGATTTTGAACAAAATTGAGATTTTAAAAAATTTGTCATTTCGAGAAAGCGATGAATTTTAACAAAGTTGGGAATTTCAAATCATTTAAAATCCTAAACCATAAACCATAAACCCTTAACACTGCATTCAAACACTAAACCTCAGCCATAAACAATTAACCCAAACCCCTAAATCACAAAACATTAAACCATAAACACAAAACCTTAAACCATAAACCCTAAACCCTAACCTAAATCTTAAACCCAAAATATTGAACCCTAAAAATCCTTAGGGCTTACACTAAACCCTAAACCATAATACCTTGAGTCATGTGAGCCCTAAGCCAAAACACTAAACCCTAAACCCTAAACCCTAATACCTTGAGTCCATGTGAGCCCTAAGCCAAAACACTAAACCCTAAACCCTAAACTCATACCCTCGAACCTCGAACACCGAGCCATGGACCCTCAACCATGAACAATTAAGACCTAAACCCTATGCCCTACGCCCTAAACACTATTAACCCCAAATATTAAGCTCTAATTACTCCTAAACCCTAAATGCTAAAAAACCTAAATACAAAACCCTCAATCGTAAATCGTGAGTTTAATCCTTGAGTGTAAAATGCTAAACTATAAAACTTGAACCCTAAACCCTAAAACATGAGCCCTAATTCCTAAACCCCAAAAAGACTAAACCCTAAAACCTAATTCTTAAACCCTAAAATTTGAGCCCTTTGCCCTAAATCCCTAATCACTAAACCCAAAATCCTAAAACACTACATCCCTTGAAAATAAACTTGAAAAAGTCAATATTTTTGAAAACTTGAGATTTTCAAAAAAGTCACAACTTTTGAAAAAGTTGCAATTTTAAATAAAGTTGTTATTTTTGAAAATATCAAGTTATAAAAACTGTTAGGACTTTGAAAATGTTCATGTTTTCAAACAAGTTGGTGTTTTGAAAAAATGAATATTTCCAAAAATTCAGGATTTTAGAAAAGTTGGGATTTTTGAAAGATTTTAATTTATTGGCTAGCATTTTTGAAGAGTTTGGATTTTTAAAAAGTCAAGATTTTTATATAAATTAACATTTTCAAAAAAGTTAGGATTTTTGAAAAGACAAGATTTTAAATCTTTTGAGATTTTCCAAAAAGTTGTGACTTTGTAAAAGTGAAGATTTTCGGAAAAGTTAAGATTTGGGAAAATGTTGGGATTTTTAAAACATCAAAATTTTTGAAAAAGTCTGGATTTTTCAATAAGTTACAATATTTGAAAAAGTCTTGATTTTTAATATTAGCATTTTTTATTAAAGTTGAGATTTTAGAAAATTAAGGAATTTTTTAAAAGTTTGGATTTCTGAAAAACTTTTGATTTTTGAAAATGTCGTGATTTTTAAAATTTTTACGATTTTCGAAGTTGGGATTTCGAAAAATTTATAATCTAAAAAAATTCAAGATTTATAAAATGTAGTGATGCGCCAAAATTAGCAAGAATTTGAAAAGGTCATAATTTGTGCTCTATGTGTTTGTTTTATTTTGAAGGATTTTAAAGAATTTGCAATTTTAGAAAAAACATAGAATTTCATAATTCTAAAAAAAGGTTTGAATTTAAAAAAATGTAGGTTTTTTGAAAAAAAATTTAAATTTTTAAAAAACTCAGGATTATGAAAAGGTTGGGATTTCGAACAAAAATTGGGATTAAAAAAAGTCGTGATTTCAAAAAAGCCAAGAATTTTGAGAAAGTTTAGATTTTCTAAAAAGACAATATTTTGAAAAAAGGTGCAATTTTCAAATAAGTTAGCAATTACAAAACTGAAGAGATTTTTAAATCCCAACTATTTTGAATATCCTTTATTTTTTTAATAAATCATAACATTTTCAAAATCTTTAATTTTTCTAAATTCCAACTTTTTAAAATCATGACTTTATCAATTTAAAAATATTTGAAAATGTAGACTTTTTGAAAATCAGGACTTTTTGAAATCATAAATTTTTCAAAATCGCAACCCCTAAACCCTAAAGCCCTGAAACCAAAAAGCCTCGTCAAAACACTAAACCCTAAACCCCAACATCCTAAACTAAACCCCAAAGCCCTAAATCCTAAACCATAAACCATAAACCCTTAACATTGAATCCTAAACCCTAAACCCTCAGCCATAAACCATAAACCCAAATCCCTAAATCGTAAAACCTAAACTCTAAACCCCAAACCTTAAACCATAAACCCTAAACCCTGATCCCTAAGCCATAAAGCCTAAACCCTAAACCCTAAACCCGTATCCCGAGCCTTAAACAAAGCCTTAAACATTGAACCCTAAAGCCTTAGAACCAAACCCTAAACCATAAACCGTAACCTTGAACCATGAGCCTAAAGCCAAAACCCTAAACCCTAAACCATAAACTCATAACCTCAAACCTCGAACATTGAGCCATGGACCCTTAACAATGAACACTGAGACCTAAACCCTAACCCCTATGCCCTAAACCCTAAACTCGAGCCTTATACCCTAACCCTTAACCTTAAGCTCTTATTACTCCTAAACCCTAAATTTTGAGTCTTAAATGCTAAATCCTAAATACTAAACCCTTGATCATACACCATGAGCTTTAAACCATAATTTTGAAAACCCTCAACATTTCAAACTCAAACCCCAACCCATAAATTAGAGCCCTAAATCCAAAAACCTTAAAAAGTTAAATTTTAAATCCCATGAGCCATAAGAAACCCTCAACCTATAAACCTTAATATAGTTAGATTTGAAAAAGTGTGTATTTTGAAAAACTTTGGATTTTATAAAAGTCAATATTTTTGAAAAAGTCAGGATTTTCAAAAACTTGAGATTTTGAAAAAAGTAAAAAACTTTTTAAAAATTGCAATTTTAGATAAATTTGTTATTTTTGAAAAAACATAAAAAAATTTTAAAATTTTTAGGAAATGTTATTTTTTAAATAATTGCGATTTTTGAAAAGTTGGGATTTTTGAAAAAGTTATAATCTCAAAAAAGTCAAGATTTCAAAATTTAGTGATGCGCCAAAATAAGTAAGAATTTGAAAATTCATAACTTGTACTTCGAGTGTCCGTTTGAGTTCGTTTTTTTAAACCGCATTTTCAAAAATCTCAACTTTTTTAAAATATAAGGAAAAAGTCAGAGTTTGAATAATTTAGATTTTGCATAAATTCTAATTTTTGAATATGTCATGATTTTTGAAAAAGTCATTATTTTCCAAAAAGATGTGAATTTTTAAAAATTCAAGATTTTAAAGAATTTTCAATTTTAGAAAAGATAGAATTTCATAAATCTAAAAAAGTTCAAATTTAAAAATTTTTGAAAAAGTTGAGATTTTCAAAAAAGTCAGGATTATGAAAAGGTTGGGATTTCAAATGAAAATTGGGATTTGGAAAAGATGTAATTTTTAAAAAGCCAAGAATTACAAAAATGAAGCGATTTTTAAATCCCCAACAAGTTATAAAATCCTAATTTTTTAAAACTTCCTAAAAATATTTTTAAAAATTTAGTTTTTCAAAATTCTAACTTTTATAACTTTCAAATGACTTTTTCAAAATGCGAATTTTTAAAAAATCATGGACTTTTTTGAAATCCTAACTATTTAAAAATAAGGATATTTTTGAAATCGTGACTTTTCAAAATCATGACCCATAAACCCTAAACTCTAAAACCTGAAAATTCAGTCATAAATGTTAAACCCTAAACCCCAACAACCTAAAACTAAGCCCAAAACCCTAAATCTTAAACCATAAACCATCCTAAACCCTCAGCCATAAAGCTATAAACCCAAATCCCTAAATCATAAAACCTAAACTATAAACCCCAAACCTTAAACCACACTCCTAAACCTTGATCCCTAAGCCATGAAGCCTAAATGCTAAACCCTAAACCCGTAACCCTAAAACCTTAAGCCAAAACCCTAAACATTAAATAAAACCTAAGTTTAAAACTCAAGAAACCTGAAAACCCTAAACTTATAACCCCAAACCCTAAAACTAAATTCCATGAGCCCTAAACGCTCCCTAGAAACCTTAAAATACTTAGATTTGGAAAAAGTTGGTATTTTGAAAAACTTAGGATTTTCAAAAAAAGTTTAGATTTTTGAAAAATCAGGATTTTTAAAAAGTCAAGATTTTTGAAAAAGTCACAATTTTCAAAAACTTGGTATCTTAAAAAAAGTCATGACTTTTGAAAATTTGCAATTTTAAAAAAGTGAATATTTTTGAAAACATCAAGATTTTTGAGAAGTTAGGAGTTTTCGAAAAATGAATATTTTGAAAATATCAGGATTTTTGAGAAGTTGGGATTTTCGAAAAGAGTTGGATTTTGAATTTTTAAGGGTCGGGATTTTTAAGAGTCTGGAATTTTGAAAAAGACTAATATTTTAAAAACTCGTCATTTTCAAAAATGTTTGGATTTTTGAAAAGACAGGATTTTAAAAAGTTATAGATTTTCCAAAAATTCGGAGTTTTAAAAAGTGAAGATTTTTGAAAAAAAATCGGGATTTTCAAAAAGTCAAGATTTTGGAAATGTTGGGATTTTTAAAAAATTAAGATTTTGAAAAATTCAAGATTTTTGAATAAGTCGGGATATTCAAAAAAGTCTCAATTTTAAAAATATTTGTAATTTTTCAAAAAAAAAAATATATTTTATTTTAAAAAGTAAGGATTTTTAAAAATGCCATGATTTTTGATAAAGTTGAGATTTTAGAAAATTGTGGAATATGTAAAAAGTTGGGATTTTACGATAAAGTTTTAATTTATGAAAATGTCACAATTTTTTTAAATAGTTGGGATTTTTGAAAAATTATAATCTCAAAAAATTCAAAGATTTATAAAATGTAGTGATGAATTCAAAATAAAATTATTCAAAATTTCAAAAGTTCATAACTCATACTCCATGTGATTTTCAAAAAGTTCGATTTTAGACCACATGTTTTAAAATCTTAAATTTTTAAAAATATCATGATTTTTTTAAAAAAAGGGAGTTTAAATAATTTTATTTTCTAGAAATTCTAGATTTTTAAATATGTCACGATTTTTTAAAAAGTCATTATTTTCCAAAAAGTTACATGAATTTAAAAAAAATTAGGATTTTAAAGAATTTAAATTATTTTAAAAAGATAGAATTTCATAATTCTTAAAAAGTTTGAATTTCAAAAATTTATAGGTTTTTGAAAAAGTTGAGATTTTAAAAAAAGTCTACTAATTATGAAAAGGATAGGATTTCGAACAAAAATTGGGATTTTTAAAAAGTCGTGATTTTGAAAAAGCCAATAATTTTAAGAAAGTTGGGATTTTCAAAAAGACAAGATATTTGAAAAATTGAAGCCCAAAGATTTTTAAAAAGTCAAATTTTTAAAAAGACCTTAAGATTTTATGAAAAAGTTAAGATTTTTGAAAATGTCAGAATTTAAAAAAATTAGAGATTTTGTAAAGTCACGACTTTTGAAAAAGTTCCAATTTTAAACAAAGTTGTTACTTTTGAAAACATCAAGATTTACAAAATGTTAGGACTTTGAAAATGTTCAGATTTCCAAACAAGTTGTGGTTTTTGAAAAACAAATAATTGGAAAAAGTTAACATTTTTCAAAAGTTAGGATTTTTGAAAGAGTAAGGCTTTTCACATTTTTGAAGAGTCGGGATTTTGAAGAGTTTGAATTTTTGATTAAGTCAAGATTTTGAAAAACTTGAGATATTCAAAAATGTTAGGATTTTTTAAAATACAGGATTTTAAATTTTTTAGAATTTCCAAAAGTCATGACTTTGTATAAGTGAAGATTTTCAAAAAAGTCAGGATTTTGAAAACTGCTGAGATTTTTAAAATGTCAAGATTTTTGAAAAAGTCAGCATTTTTAATAAATAGAGATAATTGAAAAAGTCCTGATTTTTTAATATTTGTGATTTTTGAAAAAATATAATTTTTAAAAATAAAAAGTTAGATTTTCAAAAAGTCAGAATTTTTGATAAAGTAGAGATTTTAGAAAATTTAGAAATTTTTAAAAATTTGGGATTTTGAAAAAAATTAGATTTTGAAAACATCATGAGTTTTAAAATAGTTGCGATTTTAAAAAAGTTATAATCTCAAAAATTCAAGATTTCAAAAATGTAGTGATGTGCCAAAAATAACAGGATTTTGAAAAGGTCATAATTTGTACTCGGGTTTCATTTTTTTTAAACCAGATGTTTCAAAAATCTCAAGTTTTTAAAAATATCATGATTTTTAAAAAAAAGTAAGGAGTTTGAATAATTTTGATTTACCAGAAATTCTAGATTTTTGAATATGTCATGATTTTTGAAAAATTCATTATTTTCAAAAAAGTTGTGAATTTAATTTAAAAAAAAAGGATTTTAAAGAATTTGCAATTTTAGAAAAGATAAAATTTCATAATTCTAAAAAAAGTTTGAATTTAAAAACTTTTAGGGTTTTTGAAAAAGTTGAGATTTTCAAAATAGTCATGATTATGAAAAAGTTGGGATATTGAACAAATATTAGAATTTCAAAACCTCGTAAATTTGAAAAAGCCAAGAATTTTGAGAAAGTTTGGATTTTCAAAAAGACAAGATTTAAAAAAGGTACAATTTTAAAATAAGTCAGAAATACAAAATCCCTGAAGAGATTTTAACACCCCAACTATTTTGAATATCCTATTTTTTTCTAAAATCCTAACATTTTCAAAATATTTTAAACCCTAAATTCAAACCCTATAAAATCACGACTTTTTTATAAAATTGTGAACTTTTAACTTTATAACTTTCAAAATCTTTGAAAATAGAGACTTTTTGAAAATCATGAATTTTTCAAACCCTAAGGGATATTTTTAAATCGTGTCTTTTTCCAAAATCGTAACCACTAAACCCTAAACTTGAAACTTGAGTTGTAAATGCTAACTAATGTAGCCAAATAAAGAACAAACCAGATATTCTGCAAATATATGAACTCCAAAAGAAAATAGATCTCCTTCTTTCATTATCAATAATGAATTACAATGTTTCCTAAATAGGAAAACAACTCCCAACTCGAGTTGCCAAGTAAACTCTAGCTAACTCTGACTAAATCTACTCTAGGTGGCAGAAATTACTATTTTTAGTAGTTTTAATAACTGTTATTCTTAGTAAGTTCGCATGCTTATTCCTACAAGCACAGAAATTGCCACGCATATTCTACATCCCTAAATTAGAGGAATTGCCAACTTTCTAACTCATAATGCAATTAATAGACTAAAATTAACTAATGCTCAAAAATAGGAAAAAACTGAACTATAACTTAAATCCTAATTTTCGGCCTCAAGATGGCAGATTTAGGGCCGAAAATGTGTCTGAAAACTTGCCCAAACTGGTAGGGCTGGTTGTCGCTATGTTCTTTCATCAAAACACGTGGTTTCAAAAAAAAAAACGGACTCAAATGAACACCTGGAGCTCAAGTTATGACCTTGTCAAGTTCCCCTAATTTGGTGCATCATTCTCTCCTGCTTGAAAAAAACAGCTCTTGCAAGTTGTCTTCTTCAAACTACTTCCATTTATCTGCATCCAACTTCTAAATCTCCCACTCTGTGACCCAAGTATTTTCCTCTTGTTCCAGTCCTTTCCAGTGTACCAAATATTTGTTATATTTCCCATTTCGTGTGTCCATTATTTTCTTATCTAGAATCTTATCCACTTCTTCTTTCTTCTTCATTGGAACCTGTTGCCTCCAATCTACTACTTCATCAATAGAATCCCCTTCTTCACCATCCCCATGAAAAGAATACAAATTTGAAACATTAAACACTAGAGAAATATCAAAATTCCCTGGCAATTCTACCTCATAAGCATTATCGTTTATTTTTTCACGATTTTGCAGGGACCAATCTTCTTGTACTTCAGCTTGTTATAGGTTCCTCTTGGAAACCTTTCCTTCCGTAGATATACCATAACCAACTCACCAATTGTAAATACCTTTCTCCGTCTGTGCACATCTGCTATTTCTTTATACTTATCATTACTATTTTGCAGCTTCTTCTGCACTTCTTCCTGCAATTGTTGTATATGTTCAGAAAATGCTTTTGCATCATCACTAACTCTGCCATCAACTGGTAGTTGCACCAAATCTAACACCCCATTTGGATTAATCCCATACACAATTGAAAATGGAGACTTTCATGTGGATCTATTTATGGAACTGTTATATGCAAACTCAGCTTGTGGTAATGCTAAGTCCCATTGTTTCAGCTTTTCCCCAACAATGCACCTTAACAGGTTTCCCAAACTCCTATTTACCACCTTTTTGCCCATTAGTCTGAGGATGATAGGCACTACTGAACTATAGTTGAGTTCCCAATTTCTTCCATAAAGTCTGCCAAAAGTGACTTAAGAACCTTGTGTCCCTATCTGAAGTAATGGTTTTTGGAACACCATGCAAACGAACAACTTCTCTGAAAAACAAATCTGCTACGCCTATTGCATCACTTGAAAAGAAGGAAATAAAATGAACCATCTTAGAAAACCTATCAACAACAACAAAAATTGAGTCATTAGCTCGTTGTGTTTTTGGTAATCCCAAAACAAAATCCATACTCAGATCTGTCCACGACCCTTTAGGAACAGGCAATGGCATATACAACCATAACGTACTTACTGTGCATGGCCTTTTGAGACTTGGCAAATTCAACATCTTTCCACGTATCTTACCACATCTCTTTTTAACTTTGGCCAATAGTATTTTCTCGCTACCAAGGCTATTGTCTTATCTTTACCAAAATTCCCATTTGCCAACCCTCATAATTATGCAACTCTTTCACTATATTTCTCTCTCATAGACCCAACTGGAATACATAATTGGCGTCCCTTGAATAGGTAGCCATCTTGTAAAATATACTCATCTAGGACATCTCCTACATTGTCTGACAATGGACTAATTAGTCTTTCAACAATATCCTTGAAATCAGAATCAGAAGAATACAAACCCTTTATTGCTTCAAAACCCACCACCTCATTTTCCATAGTGGTAAACAAAGTCACACGCCTACTCAATGCATCTGCAACTTGATTCTATTTTCCAGATTTATGTTTTAGAGAAAAAGTATATCCCTACAAAAATGATACCCACTTTGCATGCCTACTATTCAACTTCTTTTGGGTATTCACATACTTTAGGGCTATGTGGTCTGTAAATAACACAAACTCCTTAGGCACTAAGTAATGCCTCCAATGCCTTAATGCTTGTACAATTGCATAAAATTCCACATCATAAGTAGAGTAGTTCTTTCTTACCTCATTCAATTTCTCACTAAAGAAAGCTACTGGATTTCCACCTTGACTAACTTAGAACAGCACCAATACCCACATGTGAGGCGTCACAATCAACCTCAAACACTTTATCAAAATCTGGTAGTGCCAAAATGGGTGCCTTTGTCACCTTCTTCTTCAAGAATTGAAAACTATCCTCAGCTGCCTTTGTCCACAAAAACTCCCTTCCTTTTGTGCAATTTGTTATAGGTGCTACAATACTGCTGAAATTTTTAATAAATTTTCTGTAAAATGTTGCTAGACCATGAAATCTTCTTACCTCTGTTATACTCCATGGAGTAGGCCATTCAATAATTGCCTTTATCTTTTCTGAGTCCATCTGTACCCCATCTGCTGAAATAATAAAGCCCAAGAATACCAAACTCTCTTGCATAAATGTGCACTTCTTCATATTTGCATATAGTTTCTCTTTCCTTAACACTTCAAATATCACCCTTAGATGCCTCAAATGTTCTTCTTTAGTTTTACTAAAGATCAAGATATCATCAAAATAAACCACAACAAACTTACCATTATACTCCCACAACACGGTGTTCATCAATCTCATAAAAGTACTAGGTGCATTGGATAACCCAAATGGCATCACCAACCACTCATATAATCCATTTCCTATCTTGAATGTTGTTTTCCACTCATCTCCTTCTCTGATCCGAATCTGATGATAACCACTTCGAAGATCAATCTTGGTGAAATACTTAGATCCAATAAGCACATCCATCATATCATCAAGGTGAGGTATTGGGAACCTATACTTGATTGTAATTTTATTGATTACTCTGCTATCATGCACATTCTCCATGTTCCATCCTTCTTTGGTGTTAATAAAGTTGGTGTTGCACACGGACTCATGCTCTCCCTTACGACCCCCTTTTCACATGAGCTCTGCCACTTGCCTATTCAACTCTGTATGCAATGTCGGGCTCATCCTATAAGCCGCTTGATTTGGGAGTGAAGACCCTGGAATCAAATCAATATGGTGTTGAATATCTCTTTTGGGTGGTAATCCATCTGGTAGCTCATCAGAATAACATCTGAAAATTCTTCTATTAATTTCTGTTGTTTCTATTGGTATTTGTGCACTTGTAGGTTCATCCTTATTTGTGCAACTAGTGCATAACAAAAATCAGTTGCCTTTGCCTCCTTCATAAATTCCTTTTGAAAGCATATTTTCAGCCTTCCCCTCTTCTTTAAGAGGTAGCAAAACTATTTTGTGCCATCCTTCCAGAAAGTATAAGTATTCTTTCCCCCATCATGAATAACTTTTCTATCAAATTGCCATGGTCTTCCTAGCAGCATATGACATGCATCCATAGGAATAACATCACACCAAATCTCATCCTTATAACTGTTCCCAATAGAAAAGCTTATTAAACATCTCTTATCAACAGTAACTTCATTACCCTTCTTAAACCATGCAATACGATAAGGGTTAGGATTCTTCTCACAATGCAGACCCAATTTCTTGACCATCTCATTTGAAACCATGTTCTCACAACTACCACCATCAATAATAACATTACATACCTTTCCTCCTAAAGTGCATCTTGTTCTGAAAATATTTGTACGTAGCCATGCATCCCCCTTGACCTCCTTTCTTGGAGCAATCATTGTCCTCTTGATCATCAGAGTTTCTCCAACATCTGGTGGAATTTCGAGGTCCTGTTCATCTTCTACTTGCTCAGCTTCAACAAGATTTACTCTTGGAGCATCTCCTTGCCTTTTGTCATGTGTATAAGTATGTGGGCATTCAAAAGCTCGATGCCCTTCTTCACCACATCTGTAACAAACAAATGGTCTTCGTGGAGCCTCCCATCCTCTATCGCCAAGCATATCCTCTGCCCCTAGAAAATCCTCGCCTCTTTGTTGATTCTGGAAATCTTGTCTCGTATCTTCTTGCTTTTCCAATCCATGAGATGATTCTCCCCTACCTTGGTTGAAACCAGCTCATCCCGAAAGGAAGATGAGGCCCCCTATTCATTCCAGGTGATCTCCTAAAACTTTGACAATTTTGTTTTTCCTTAGCCTTTAAGGCTAATTGATAGGCATCCTCCATGTTTTTAATCCTATGCATACTTATCTCATCTTGAATAGAAAATTTTAATCCATTTACATACCTTGTAGCCATTTGTTCCTCAATTTCTTCATGCTCTACATGAATGGACAACTTGTAGAACTCATCTGTGTATTCTTGCACTATTTGTAAGTTCTGTCTGAGATTCTAAAACCTCCTGTAAAGGGTTTGTGCATAATCCACAGGGAGAAATTTATCTTTCAGCTTCTTCTCCATCTTACTCCACGTCCTAATTCTTTCTTTCCCCTTTCTTGACCACTCTTTCTATAGGTGATCCCACCATAACATAGCATGACCTTTCAATTTTGTGCATGCAAATTTTACCTTCTTTTCTTTTGACATAGCCTTCCACTCAAAAAAATTCCCATGCTAGTCAACCAATCTATTAGCTCCTCTGGTTTTAGACTACCACCATACTCTGAAACATCAACTCTTATCCCATCATTCTTTCCTTCTAATGCTCGAAGCATCCTTTCTTCAAAAGCTAATGGTGGTGCTTGCGTTTCCTCCTCTTCACAAACTTCTTCTTCATCTGTGTCATCTCCACCTTGATTTCCTCTCTGGGTTATCATTGCAGCAAGTGCAACAACTTGTCTCTGCAGATCTTGCATATTTCTATTCATCTATGCAATACCACCTCCTCTTCCTCTTCCTCTTCCTGCCATTTTTTTTTTTTAAAAATACTTGAACTCAGCTCTGATACCAGATAATGTAGCCAAATTAAGAACAAACCAGATATACTACAAATATTATGAACTCCAAAAGAAAATAGATCTCCTTCTTTGTTATCAAATAATGAATTACAATGTTTCCTAAATAGGAAAACAACTCCCAACTCGAGTTGCCAAGTAAACTCTAGCTAACTTGACTAAATCTACTCTAGGTGGCAGAAATTACTATTTTTAGCAGTTTACTAGAACCTGCTATTCTTAGTAAGTTCACATGCTTATTCCTATGGGCACAGAAATTGCCACGCATCTTCTACATCCCTAAATTAGAGGAATTTCCAACTTTCTAACTCATAATGCAATTAATAGACTAAAATTAACTAATGCTCAAAAATAGGAAAAAACCAAACTATAACTTAAATCCTAATTTTCGGCCTCAAGATGGCAGATTTAGGGCCTGAAAACATGTCAAAACTTGCCCCAACTAGTAGGGCTGGTTACCACTGTGTTCGTCTCATCGAAACACGTGGTTTCAAAAAAAAAACAGACTCAAACGGACACCTGGAACTCAAGTTATGACTTTGTCAAGTTCCTGCTGATTTAAGCGCATCATAACCCCTAAACCCACACATCCTAAACACTAAACCCAAAGCCCTAAATCCTAAACAATAAACCATAAAACATAAACCCTTAAAACTGAATCGTAAACCTTAAACCCTCATCCATAAACCAAAAACTCAAATCCCTAAATCGTAAAACCTAGACTCTAAACCCCAAACCTTAAACCATATACCCTAAACCCTTATCCCCAGAATGAAGCCTAAACCCTAAACCCCTAACACCGAGCCTTAAACCCTAAATCCTAAAAGTGAACCGTAAAGCCTTAGGCCTAACCCTATACCTTGAAATGTAAGCCTAAGCTTACAAAACTCTACACCCTAAACCTTTAGCTAGACACCTAAACCCTAAACTCATTCCCAACCTCTAACATTAAGACCTAAACCCTACGCCCTAAACCATAATCTCATGATACATATACCCTATAAATCCTTAAATTTAAGCTCTAATTACTCCTTAACCCTAAATTTTTATTCTTGAACCCTAAAACCCTAAATGCTAAATCCTAAATACTAAACCCTCAATTGTAAATCTTGAGACGAAAACACTAAGTGCAAAACCCTCAAATGTAAAACTCAACCCCAAACCTAAAACATGAGCCCCAAACCCTTAAAATCCTAAAACCTAATTCTTAAACACTAAACGTTGATCCTCGAACCCTAAACCCTGAACCTTGAACCTGAGCCCTTAGACCTAATCCCTAAACCCTAAACACTAAACCCCAAATTCTAAGCCCAAAAACCTAAACCCTAAACACTAAAAAGTCATGACTTGAGATTTTAAAAAAAGTCACGACTTGATAGATTTGTAATCTTAAACAAAGTTGTAATTTTTATAACATTAAGATTTAAAAATGTTGGGACTTTTAAAATGTTCAAATTTTCACACAAGTTGCGGTCTTTGAAAGATGAATATTTGAAAAAAGTTAATATGTTTGAATAGGTAATAATTTTCATATTTTTGAAGATTCAGGATTTTTAAAGTCAGGATTTTTGAAAAAGTCAAGATTTTGAAACACTCAACATTTTAAAAAAATGTTAGGATTTTTTAAAAGAAGAGATTTTTCAAAAAGTCGTGACTTTATAAAGTGAAGATTTTCAAAAAAGTCAGGATTTTTGAAAAGTAGGATTTTGAAAAATGTTGGGATTTTTAAAATGTCAAAGATTTTTAAATAAGTCAGGATATTTGAAAAAGTCCTGATTTTTAATATTTACGATTTTAAAAAAATATAATTTTTTTAAAAACTTAGGATTTTAAAAAAAGCCGGCATTTTTGATAAAGTTGAGATTTTAGAAAATTCAAGAATTTTGAAAAAGTTGAGATTTCAAAAAAAGTTTAAATTTTTGAAAACATCGTGAGTTTTTAATTAAATGTGATTTTTAAAAAAGTTGAGATTTTTGAAAAAGTTATAATCCAGAAAAATCAAGATTTCAAAAATGTAGTGATGAACAAAAATTAGCAAGAATTTGAAAACGTTCCATAACTTGTGCTCGGGTGTCCATTTGAGTCCATATTTTTTAACCACATGTTTCAAAAATATAATTTTTTTTTAAAATATCAGGATTTTGAAAAAAAAAGTTTCAGGAGTTTTGAATAATTTTGATTTTCCAAAATTCTCGATTTTGAATATTTCATGATTTTTGAAAAAGTCATTATTTTCAAAAAAAATTGTGAATTTAAAAAAATAGGATTTTAAAGAATTTGTAATTTTAGAAAAAATAAAATTTCATAATTCTCAAAAAGATTGAATTTCAAAATTTAGGGGTTTTGAAAAAATTGTGATTTTTAAAAAGTTAGGATTATAAAAAGTTTGGAATTTGAACAAAACTTAGGATTTCAAAAACCTTGTAATTTTGAAAAAGCCAAGGATTTTGAGAAAGTCGGGATTTTCAAAAAAGACAACATTTTGAAAAAGGTGCAATTTTAAAATTAGTTTGGAAATACAAAAATGAAAATATTTTTAAATCCCAACTGTTTTGAATATCCTAATTATTTCTAAAATCCTAACATTTTAAAAATCTTTACTTTTTCAAAATTCCAACTTTTTAGAAAATAACGACTTTTTAAAAAATTGTGAACTTTTTCAATTCATAACTTTAAAAATTTCAAAATCTTTGACAATACAGACTTTTTGAAAATCATGAATTTTTTGAAATCCTAATTGTTTCAAAATTGGGATATTTTTGAAATCGTGACTTTTTCAAAATTACGACCCCTAAACCCTAAGCTTGAAACCTAAATCATAAAGGCTAACCCCTAAACCCCAACATCCTAAACACTAAACCCAAAGCACTAAATCCTAAACCATAAACCATAAACCCTCAGCCATAAACCAAAAACCCAAATCCTTGAATCATAAAACCTAGACTCTAAACCCCAAACCTTAAACCTTAAACCCTAAACCCTAATCTCTTAGCCAAACCTAAACCCTAAATCTTAAATAGTTAACCCTAAAGCCTTAGGCCTAACCTTATACCTTGAGCTATGAGTCCTAAGCCAAAACCCTAAACCCTAAACCTTTAGCTAGAGACCTAAACCATAAACTCATAACCCGAAACCTCGAACATTGAACCATGGACCCTCAACCATGAACATTGATACCTAAACCCTGACCCCTTTACCCTAATCCCTAAACTCTGAGCCCTATACCCTATAAACCCTAAATGCTAAATCCTAAATACTAAACCCTCAATCATAAATCATGAGTCGTAAACACTAAGTACAAAACCCTCAACCGTAAAACTCAAACCCCAAACCCTAAAACCTGAGCCCTAAACCCCAAAACCCTAAAATCCTAAAACCTAATTCTTAAACACTAAACTTTTTATCCTCGAACCCTTCACCTTGAGCCCTAAGCCATACTCCCTAAAGCCTAAACATTAAACCCCAAATCCTATGCCCAAAAACCTAAACCCTAAACACTAAATATCCTTAGTCCTAAATACTCAACCTAGAAACCTTAAAATAGTTAGATTTTGATAAAGTTGGTATTTTAAAAAAAACTTGAAAGGAATTTTTCAAAAAGTCAAGATTTTCAAAAACTTGAGATTTTCAAAAAAGTAGCGACTTTTGAAAAAGTTGCAATTTAAAAAAAAAAGTGTTTATTTTTAAAACATTAAGATTTAAAAATGTTGGGACTTTGAAAATGTTTAGATTTTCAAACAAGTTGCGGTTTTTGAAAAAGTTATCATTTTTGAAAAGTTGGGAGTTTCGAAAGAGTTAGGCTTTTAACATTTTTGAGAGTCAGGATTTTTAAAAGTCTGGATTTTTGAAAAAGTATGAATTTTTGAAAAACTAGACATTTTCAAAAATGTTAGGATTTTTAAAAGACGGGATTTTAAAAATTTTGAGATAATCCAAAAAGTCGTGACTTTGTAAAAGTGAAGATTTTCAAAAAAGTCAAGATTTTGAAAAATGTTGGAATTTTTAAAATGTCAAGATTTTTGAATAAGTCATGATATTAAAAAAAGTCCTGATTTTTAATATTTGAGATTTTTAAAAATTACATAATTTTTTAAAAAAACTATGGATTTTTAAAAATGTCGGCATTTTTCATAAAGTTGAGATTTTAGAAAATTTAGGAATTTTTAAAAAGTTGGGATTTCTGAAAAAGTATATATTTTTAAAAATATCGCGAGTTTTGAAATAGTTGTGATTTTTGAAAAAGTTATAATCTCAAAAAAGTCAAGATTTCAAAACTGTAGTGATGCGCCAAAATTAGCAAGAATTTGAAAAAGTCCTAACTTGTGCTCCAGGTGTCCGTTTGAGTTTGTTTTTTTTAAACCACATATTTCAAAAATCTCAACTTTTTTGGAATATTAGGATTTTTAAAAAGTGAGATTATGAATAATTTTGATTTTTCAAAAATTCTAGATTTTTGAATATGTCATGATCTTTGAAAAATTTATTATTTTCAAAAATTGTGAATTTCAAAAAAATAAGATTTTAAAGAATTTGCAAATTTAGAAAAAGTTAAAATTTCATAATTGTAAAAAGTTCAAATTTAAAAAATTTAGGGTTTTTGAAAAAGTTGATTTTTAAAAATTCTGATTTTGAAAACGTTGGGATTTCAAACAAAAATTAGGATTTCAAAAATATTAATTTGAAAAAGCCAAGAATTTTGAGAAAGTTTGGATTTTCAAAAAAGACAATGTTGCAATTTTAAAACAAGTCCGGAAATACAAAACTGAAGAGATTTTTTAATCTCAATTGTTTTGAATATCTTATTTTTTTCTAAAATCCTAACATTTTAAAATGTTTACTTTTTTGAAATTCAAACTTTTTATAAAATCACAACTTTTTAAAAAATTGTGAACTTTTTCAATTTATAACTTTATAACTTTCAAAATCTTTGAAAATATAGAACTTTTTGAAATTCATGAATTTTTGAAATCCTAACTGTTTTAAAATCGGGATATTTTTCAAATCATGACTTTTTCTAAACCCTAAACCCTAACAAAGCCTTAAACACTAAATCGTAAATAGTGAACCTTAAAGGCCTAAGGCCTAATCCTATACCTTGAACCATGAGTCCTAATCCAAAACCCTAAACCTTTAGCTAGAGACCTAAACCTCAAACCTCAAACATTGAACAAGGGACCCTCAACCATAAACATTGATACCTAAAAACCCTAAACCCTCTAAGTCATGTACCCTATAAACCCTAAATCTTAAGCTCTAATTACTCCTAAAACTTAATTTTGAGTCTTAAACCATAAAACCCTAAATGATAAATCTAAATACTAAACCCTCAATCATAAGTCATGAGTCGTAAACACTAAGTGCAAAAACCTTAACCGTAAAATTTGAACCCCAAAGCGTAAATCCCAAAACCCTAAAAGCCTAAAACATAATTCTTAAACACTAAAATTTGATCCTGAACCCTAAACTATGAAGCCCTAATTCCTAAACCCTAAACACTAAACCCCGAATCCTAAGCCCAAAAACCTAAACCCTAAACACTAAATCCCTTGAGCCCTAAACCCTCAACCTAGAAACCTTAAAATAGTTAGATTTGGATAAAGTGGGTATTTTAAAAAACATGGGACTTTCAAAAAGTCAAGATTTTATGAAAAGTCAGGATGTTCATATTTTCAAACAAGATGTGCTTTTTCAAAAAATAATTATTTTTAAAAAGTCGAGATTTTACAAACGTTGGGATTTTCGAATGAGTGGGGCTTTTCACATTTTTTAAGAGTCAAGATTTTTGAAATAGTCAAGATTTTTTTAAAACTCGACATTTTCAAAAAAGTTAGGATTTTTGAAAAGACGAGATTTTCCAAAAAGTAGTAATTTTGTAAAAGTGAAGATTTTCAAAAAAAGTTAGGTATTTTGAAAAGTCAGGATTTTCAAAAAAATCTAGATTTTGGAAAACGTTGGGATTTCAAACAAAAATTGGTATTTCACAAAATTCGTGATTTTGAAAAACCCAAGAAATTTGAGAAAGTTTGGATTTTCAAAAAGACAAGATTTTGAAAAAAGGTCCAATTTTCAAATAAGTTGGGAATTACAAAACTGAAGATATTTTTAAAACCCAACTATTTTGAATATCATAATTTTTTTGAAAATCGTAACATTTTTTCAACATCTTTACTTTTTCAAAATTCAAACTTTTAATAAAATCGTGACTTTTTTTGAAACATTACGAATTTTTTAAAAAAGCATGAGTTTTTATAAAATTGTGAACTTTTTAAATTCATAACTTTATTAAACCAAAAACCCAAATCGCTAAATCGTAAAACCTAAACTCTGAACCCCAAAACTTAAACCATAGACCCTAAACCCTAATCCCGAGCTAGGAAGCCTAAACCCTAAACCCTAAACATTAAACCCATAACCCTAAGCCTTAAACCTAAAATCATAAATAGTGAATCCTAAAGCCTTAAAGCCCTAAAGCCTAAAACCCTAAACCTTTAGCTAGAGACCTATATCCTAAAATATAAACTCATAACCACAAAACTCAAACACCGAGACCTAAACCTTGACCCCCATGCCCTAAACCCTAAACTCTAAGCCCTATAACCTATAAATACTAAACCCTAAATTTTGAGTCTTAAACCCTAAAACTCTAAATGTTAAATCCTAAATATTAAACCCTCAATCGTAAACCATGAGCCCTAAACTCTAAGTGCAAAACACTCAATCGTAAAACTTGAGCCCTAAATCCTAAGCCTAAACCCTAAACCCTAATTCTTAAACCCTAAACCTTGATTGTCAAACCCTAATCCCTAAACCCTAAACCTCGAATCTTGAGCCCAAAAACCTAAACCCTAAACAATAAATATCTTGAGACCTAAACCCTCAACTTAGAAAATTTAAAATTGTTAGATTTGGAACAAGTTGGTATTTTAAAAACTTGAGATTTTCAAAAAAGTCACGACTTTTGAAAAAGATGCAATTTTAAAAAATAAGTTATTTTTGAAAACAATAAGATTTGAAAAATGTTGGGGCTTTGAAAATATTCAGATTTTAAAAAAAATTTGGGGTTATCGAAAAATGAATATTTCAAAAAAGTCAAGATATTTGAAAAGTTAGGATTTTTGAAAGAGTTGGGATTTTTGGAAAGGTCAAGAATTTTGAGAAACTAGACATTTTCCAAAAAGTTAGGATTTTTGAAAAGATGGGATTTTTCAAAATTTTAGATTTTCCAAAAAGTAATGATTTTGTAAAAGTGAAGATTTTTAATAAGTCAAGATTTTTGGAAAATGTTGATATTTTAAAACGTCAAGATTTTTGAAAAATTTAGGATTTTTCAATAAATCAAGATATTCGAAAAAGTCCAGATTTTTAATATTTACGATTTTCAAAAAAAATTAATTTTTTTAAAAGTAAGGATTTTAAAAAAAAGTCAACATTGTTGATAAAGTTGAGATTTTAGAAAATTCAGGAATTTTTAAAAAGTGGGGATTTCTGAAAAAGTTTTGATTTTCAAAAACGTCACGATTTTTGAAATAGTTAGCATTTTCAAAAAAATTGTGATTTTGAAAAAGTTATAATCTCAAAAAAGTCAAGATTTATAAAATGTAATGATGCGTCAAAATTAGTTAGAATTTGGAAAGGTCATAACCTTAAGCATTGATCCCATAACCATAAATCTCAACCATGTTTAAACCCCGAACCCCGAGCTTGAATAATTTAATTCTATACCCTAAACCTTGAATTTTAGCCCAAAAACATGAAAAACCCTAAACACTAAATTTGAGACCTAAACACTCAACCTAGAAAACCTTAAAATATTTAGATTTGGAAATAGTTGGTATTTTAAAAACTTGGGATTTGAAAAAAGTCAAGTTTTTGAAAATCCAGGATTTTCAAAATCACTTGAGATTTTTGAAAAGTCACGACTTATGAAAAAGTTGCAAGTTTAAACAAAGTTGTTATTTTTGAAAACATCACTTATTCAAAAATGACCCGGGACTTTGAAAATGTTAAATATTTTCAAACTTAAGTTGGGGTTTAGCCCAAAAAAATGAACCCTAAAAAGTTAGGATTTTTGAAAGTTGGGATTTTAAAAAGAGTTGGGCTAATTTGCATTTTTGACTAAACCTCATGATTTTTAAGAGTCTAAATTTTTAAAAAGTCTAGATTTTTGAAAGAATTGACATTTTATAAAAAGTTAGGATTATTGAAAAGATGGGATTTTATAAAATTTGAGATTTGCCAAAAAGTCATGACTTTGTAAAAGTGAATTTTTTTGAAAAACTCATGATTTTTGAAAAGTTAGGATTTTCTAAAAAGTTGTGATTTTTGTAAAAGTCAGGATTTTTGAATAAGTCACAATATTAAAAAAGTTTCCATTTTTAATATTTAAAATTTTCAAAAATATAAATTTATAAAAAAAAAAAGTAAGGATTTTCAAAAAGTCAGCATTTTTCACAAATTTGAGATTTTAGAAACTTTAGGATTTTTTTTAAAAGTTGGGATTTTTGAAAACTTTTAATTTTTGAAAATGTCAGAATTTTCAAAAATTGTTGTTGATTTTGAAAAAAGTCATAACTTTTGAGATGTTGCCAAAAAGTCATGATTTTTTTGTAAACCACATGAATTTTAAAAATCTCAACTTTTTTTTAAAATATTAGGATTTTCAAAAAAGATGGGAGTTTGAATAATTTAGATTTTCCAAAATTCAAAGAGTTTTTTTGATATGTCATGATTTTAAAAAGTCATTATTTTCCAAAAAGTTGTGAATTTAATAAAATTTAGGATTTTCATAAAGTTGTAATTTTAGAAAAAGATAGAATTTCATGATTCTTAAAAAATTCTAATTTCAAAAAATTTAGGGTTTTTGGTAAAGTTGAGATTTTCAAAAAAGTTAGGATTTTGAAAAGGTTGAGATTTCAAAAAAGTCAAGAATTTTTAGAAAGTTGGGATTTTCAAAAAGACAAGATTTTTAAATCCAAACTTTTTAAAGTATCCTATTTTTAAACTTAAGATATTTTTAAATCCCAACTTTTTTGAATATCCTTTTTTTAAAAAATCCTAAAATTTTAAAAAATTTTACTTTTAAAAAATTCAAACTTTTTTTAAAATCACAATTTTTTGAATATTACATTTTTTTAAAAAACACGAGTTTTTTTAAAATTGTGAACTTTTAAAATTCATGAATTTATCACTTTTAAAATCTTTGAAAATACAAACTTTTAGAAAATCATGAATTTTAAGAAATCTAACTATTTCAAAATCAGGATATTTTTGAAATCGTGAATTTTTCAAAATAACGACCCCTAAGCCTAAACCCTAAAACCTGAAACCTAAATCATAAACGCTAAACCCTAAACCCCAAAATCCTAAACACTAACCCCAAATCCCTAAATCCTAAATCATAAACCATAAACCCTTAACATTAAATCTTAAACACTAAACCCTCAACCATAAACCATAAACCTAAATCTCTAAATAAAACCAAACATTAAAAGATAAACCCTAAACCATGATCCCTGAGCCATGAAGCCTAAACCCTAAGCCCTAAGCCCTAAATCCTAAACAATAAACCCTAAAACCCTAAAAAGTGAACCCTAAAGCCTTAGGCCTAACCCTAAACCCTATACATGGAATTGTGAGCCCTAAGCCAAAACCCTAAACCTTTAACTATAGACCTAAAAACCCTAAAGCCTAAAATCATAACCACGAACCTCGAAAATCGAGCCATGGCCCCTCAACTATGAACATTGAGTCCTAAACCCTGACCCCTAAGCCCTAAACCCTAAACTCTGAGCCCTATACCCCATAAACCCTAAAACTTAAGATCTAAATACTCTTAAATACTAAATTTTTAGTCTTAAACCTTAAAACCCTAAATGCTTAATTCTAAATAAAACACTAGAGAGATTTTTAAATCCCAACTATTTTGAGTATCCTAATTTTTTTGAAAATCCTATAATTTTCAAAATCTTTACTTTTTCAAAATTCCAACTTTTTATAAAATTGCAACTTTTTCAAAAATTACGAATTTTTAAAAAATCATAGAGTTTTTAAAAATTGTAAACTTTTTAAATTCATGAATTTATCACTTTTAAAAGCTTTGAAAATACAAACTTTTTGAAAATCATGAATTTTTCAAAATCTTAACTATTTCAAAATTGGGATATTTTTGAAATCGTGACTTTTTCAACATCGCGATCCCTAAACCCTATACCCTAAAACCTAAAACCTTAGTCATACACTAAACCCTAAACAACAACATCCTAAACACTAAGCCACAAAGCCCGTAAATCCCCATAAACCATAACCTAAACCATAAACCTAAACCCTAAACCCTTAGCCATAAACCATAAACCCAAATCCCTAAATCATAAAACCTAAAGTCTAAACCCCAAACCTTAAATCATAAACCTTGATCCCGAGCCATGAAGCCTAAACCCCAAACCTTAAGCCCTAAACGCTAAACAATAAAACCTAAACCCATAACCTTGAACCTTAAACCCTAAACAAAGTCCTAAACCATAAACTGATAACACCTAACCTCAAGCACTAAGTCATGGACCCTCAACCATGAACACTGAGACCTAAACCCTTACCCATATGTCGTAAACCCTAAAGCTCGAGCCCTATATCTTATAAATCCTAAACCTTAAAAGCACTAATGACTCCTAAACCCTAAATTTTGATTATTAATCCTTAAAACAATAAATACTAAACCCTCAATCATAAACCATGAAAAACTCAAACCCTAAACCCTTAACCTTAAATCATAAATCTTGAACCCTGAGCCATATAACCCCAAACCATAAACCCTCCTTAAGCCCTAAACCATAAAAAATAAACACTATACCAAAAACCCTAAACAGTGAAACCTAAACCCTAAACATTAATCTATAACCCAAAACCTAAAACATTGAGCCATGGACCCTCAAACATGAACATTGAGACCTATACCCTAACCCCTATGCCCTAAACCCTAAACTCTAACCCTAAAACTTAAGCTATATTTACTCATAAACCATAATTTTTTAGTCTTAAACCCTAAATCCCTAAATGCTAAATCTTAAATACTAAACCCTCAATTGTAAACCATGAGCCGTAAACCCTATGTGTAATACCCTAAACCCTAAACCTCGAACACCAAACCCTAAAACTAGAGCTCTAAATCCTAACCTTGAACCCAAAAGCCCAAAACCCTAACCCCTAAAACCTAATTTAAACCCGAAAACCCTAAACCTTAAACCTCAACCCTAAACCCCGAACCTAGAACCCCTAAGCCATGAGCCCTAATCCCTAAACCCGAATCCTGAGGCCAAAAGCCAAACCCTAAACACTAAATCCCTTGATCCCTAAACCCTCAACCTAGAAACCTTGAAATAGTTAGATTTGGAAAAGTTGGTATTTTGAAAAACTTGGGATTTCAAAAAGTCAAGATTTTAAAAAGTCAGGATTTTCAAAAACTTGAGATTTTCAAAAAAAGTTACGACTTTTGAAAAAGTTGCAATTTTAAAAAAGTTGTTATTTTTGAAAACATCAAGATTTAAAAAATGTTGGGACTTTGAAAATGTTAAGATTTTCAAACAAGTTGGGGTTTTTGAAAATGACATAATTTTTGAAAAGTTGGGATTTTCGAAAGAGTTGGTTTTTCATATTTTTAAATAATATGGATTTTTGAAAAAGTCAAGATTTAAAAAAAACTTGAAAAGATAGGATTTTAAAAAAATTAGAGATTCTTGAAAGACAGATTTTAAAAATTTGAGATTTTCTAAAAATTTGTGATTTTTAATTTTTGTGATTTTTTAAAAAATATAATTTTTTTTAAAAAGTAAGAATTTTCATAAAAGTTGGTATTTTTGATAAAGTTCAGATTTTAAAAAATTCATTAATTTTTAAATGAAAAATATCAACCTTTTTAAATTATCACAATTTTCAAAAAAAAGTTGGGAGTTTGAATAATTTTGATTTTCCAAAAATTCTTGGATTTTGAATATGTCATGATTTTTTAAAATATCATTATTTTCCAAAAAGTTGTGAATTTAAAAAAATTAAGATTATAAATAATTTGTAATTTTAGAAAAAGATAGAAATTCTAAATTTTAAAAACGTTTTAATTTCAAAAATTTTAGGGTTTTTGAAAAAGTTGAGATTTTCAAAAAAGTTAGGATTATGAAAAGGTTGGGATTTCAAACAAAAATTGGGATTTCAAAATGTTGTGATTAAAGAAAAATCCAAGAATTTTGAGAAAGTTGGGATTTTCAAAAACGACAAGATTTTTTATAAAGGTGCAATTTTCAAAAAAGTCAGGACTTACAAAACTGAAGAGATTTATAAATCCCAATTGTTTTGAATATCCTAATGTTTTTTAAAATCCTAACATTTTCAAAATCTTTAATTTTACAATATTCCAACTTTTTATAAAATAGTGACTTTTTCGAAAATTACGAATTTCTAAAAATCACGAGTTTTTTTATTGATTGTGAACTTTCTAAATTCATGACTTCAACACTTTATAAATATTTCAAAATACGGACATTTTGAAAATCATGATTTTTTTGAAATCCTAACTATTTCAAAATCGGGACTTTTTCAAAATTGTGACCCCTAAACCCTAAACCTGAAACCTGAGTTGTAAATGCTAAACCCTTAACTTCAACATCCTAAAAACTAATCCCAAAGCCCTAAATCTTAAACGATAAACCATAAATAAATTTAAAAACTTTAGATTTTCAAAAAAGTCACGATTTTTATCAAAGTTGTAATTTTAAATAAATTTGCTGTTTTTGAAAACATCGGGATTTTAAAAAAAGTTAGGATTTTTGAAAAATGAGACTTTAAAAAATTGAGATTTTCCACAAAGTCATTTTTTTTGTAAAAAATGATTATTTTCGGAAAAGTTAAGGATTTTTGAAAAGTCAAGATTTTTAAAAGAAGCCAATATTTTGGAAAATGTTGGGATTTTAAAACGTCAAGAGTTTTGAATAAATCAGGATATTCAAAAAAGTCTCAATTTTTAATATTTGTGATTTTTGAAAAATATAAGTTTTTTAATTAGTAAGGATTTTCAAAAACTTTGAACTTTTGATAAACTTAAGATTTTAAATAATTTTGATTTTTTAAATAGTTTCGATTTTTAAAAAAGTTGGGATTTTAAAATAGTTAAATCTCAAAAAAGTCAAGATTTCAAAAATGTAGTGATGTGCCCAAGTTAGCAGGTATTTGAAAAGATCATAAGTTGTGCTCCGGGTGTCCGTTTGAGTCCTTTTTTTTAAATCACATGTTTCAAAAATCTCAACTTTTTTAAAATATCAAGATTTTCAAAAAATGATGGGAGTTTGAATAATTTAGATTTTCCAAAAATTTTGCATTTTTGAATAGATCATGATTTTTGAAAAAGTCATTATTTTCCAAAAATTGTGAATTTCAAAATATTTTAGGATTTTAAAGAATTTGTAATTTTAGAAAAGATAGAATTTCATAATTCTAAAAAGTTTGAATTTAAAAAAATTAGGGTTTTTGAAAAAGTTGATATTTTCAAAAAAGTCAGGATTATGAAAAGGTTGGAATTTCGAACAAAAATTGGGATTTTAAAAAGTCATGATTTTGAAAAAGCCCAAAATTTTGAGAAAGTTGGGATTTTTAAAAAAGACAAGATTTTGAAAAAAGGTGCAATTTTACAATAAGTCAAGAGTTACAAGACTTAAAAGATTTATAAATCTCAACTATTTTGAATATCATTTTTTTGAAAATCCTAATGTTTTAAAAGTCTTTACTTTTTCAAAATTCCAACTTTTTATAAAATCGTGACTTTTTCAAAAATTGTGATTTTTAAAAAATCACGAGTTTTTAAAAAATTGTGAACTATTTAAATTCATGACTTTATAACTTTTAAAATCTTTGAAAATACAAACTTTTTGAAAATCATTAATTTTTGGAAATCCTAACTGTTTGAAAATTGGGATATTTTTTAAATCGTGACTTTTTAAAATTGCGACCCCTAAACCCTAAAACCTGAAACCTGAGTCATAAACGCTAAACACTAAACCCCAACATCTTAAACACTAAGCTAAAAACCCTAAATCCTATACCATAAACCCTTAACACTGAATCCTAAACCCTCAACCATAAACCATAAACCCAAATCCCTTAATCATAAAACCTAAACTCTAAACCCCAAAACTTAAACCATAAAACCTAAACCTTGATCCCTAAGCCATGAATCCTAAACCCTAAACGCCAAACCATGAATCCCAAAGCCTTAGGCCTAACCTTATACCTCGAACCATGAGCTCTAAGCCAAAAACATAAACCCTAAACCTTTGATTAGAGACTTAAACCCTAAACTCATAACCCTGAACCTCGAACATTGAGCCATGGATCCTCATGCATGAACACTGAGACCTAAACCCTTACCCCTATGCCTAAACCATAAAATCTAACCCCTATACCCTATAACCCCTAAATTTTGAGTCTTAAACCCTTAAACCCTAAATTCTAAATCCTAAATAGTAAACCCTCAATCGTAAACTATGAGCCATAAACCCTAAGTGCAAAACCCTCAATTGTAAACCTCGAACCCCAAACCCTAAAACCTTAGCCCTAAATCCTAACCCTAAACCCTAAAACAAAAAAAGCTGTAAAACCCAAAACCCTCAACCTAGAAAACTTAAAATAGTCAGATTTGGAAAAACCTGGTATTTTTAAAAAGTTAAGATTTTTGAAAAAGTTAGCATTTTCAAAAACTTGAGATTTTCATGAAAGTCACGACTTTTGAAAAAGTTGCAATTTTAAACAAAGTTGTTATTTTTGAAAACATCAAAAATTTTTTAAAATGTTCAAATTTTCAAAAAAGTTGGGTTTTTTGAAAGAGTTGGGATTTTCACATTTTTCGAGAGTTGGGATTTTTCGGGATTTTTGAAAAAGTCAAGATTTTTTAAAAACTCAACATTTTCAAAAAACTTACGATTTTTGAAACGATGAAGATTTTAATTTTTTTGAGATTTTCTAAAAAGTTGTGATTTTGTAAAAGTGAAGATTTTAAAAAAACTAACAATTTTAGAAAAGTCAGGAATTTTAAAAAAGTCAAGATTTTTTAAAATGTTGGGATTTTGAAAACGTCAAGATTTTTCAAAAAGTCATTATTTTTTAATAAGTAGGGATAATTGAAATATAATTTTTTCAAAAAGTAAGGATTTTTAGAAAACCTTTGCATTTTTTATAAAGTTGAAATTTTAGAAAATTCATGAATTTTTAAAAAGATGGGATTTTAGAAAACTCAGAAATTTTTGATAAAGTTGAGATTTTAGAAAATTCAATAATTTTTAAAAAGTTGAGATTTTAGAAAATTTAGAAATTTGTAAAATGTCGGGATTTTAAAAAAAGTTTTAATCCCAAACAAGTCAAGATTTTAAAAGTATAGTGATTTAAAAAAATAGCAGGAATTTGAAAAGGTCATAACTTGTGTTACGGGTGTCTGTTTGAATCTGTTTTTTTTTTAAACCACGTGTTTTAAAAATCTCAACCATTTTAAAATATCAGGATTTTTAACAAAAATTCGTGAGTTTGAATAAATAGATTATCAAGAAATTTTTAAATAAGTCAGGAATTACAAAACTGAAGAGATTTTTAAATCCCAACTGTTTTGAATATCCTTTTTTTTTTATATCCTAACATTTTAAAAATCTTTACTATTTCAAAAATTCCAACATTTTATAAAATCGTGACCTTTTTGAAAATTACGAATTTTTAAAAAATCATGATTTTTTTTAAATTTCAACTATTTAAATTCACGACTTTATAACTTTTAAAATATTTGAAAATACAAACTTTTTGAAAATCATGAATTTTTGAAATCCTAACTGTTTCAAAATCAGGATATTTTAGAAATTGTGACTTTTTCAAAATCGTGACCCCTAAACCCTAAAACGTGAAACCCTAAACCTCAACATCCTAAACACTAAGCCCAAAACTCTAAATCCTAAACCCTAAACCCTTAGCCATAAACCATAAACCAAAATTCTTAAATTGTAAAACCTAAACTCTAAACCCCAAACCTTAAACCATAAACCCTAAACCCTGATTCCTGAGCCATGAAGCGTAAACCCTAAACCCTAAATAGTGAACCCTAAAGCCTTGGGCCTAACCCTAAACCCTAAATCATATACCTTGAACCATGAGACTTAAGCTAAAATCCAAAAGCCTAAACCCTAAACTCATAATCCTGAACCTAGAACATTGAGCCATGGACCCTAAACCATGAACACTGAGACCTAAACCCGATCCCTTGCCTTAAACCCTAAAATATGAGAGCCCTTAAACCCTATAAACCCTGACCCTTAAGCTCTAATTACTCCTAAACCCTACATTTTGAGTCTTAAACCCTAAAACCATAAATGCTAAATCCTAAATACTACACACCTTCAATCATAAACCATGAGCTGTAAACCCTAAGTGTAAAATCCTCAACTGAAAACCTCGAAACCCAAACCCTAAAACCTTAGCCCTAAATCCTAATCCCAAACTTAAAACCTAAACCCTAAAACCTAATTCTTAAACCCTAAAACTTGATCCCCGATACTTGAATGAAAACCCTAAACACTAAGCCTTAAGCCCTAATCTCTAAACCCTAAACACTAAACCTTAAACCCCAAACACCAAATCGCCTAAGCCCTAAACCCTCAACCTAAAAACCTTAAAATAGTTAGATTTGGAAAAAGTTTTTATTTTGAAAATTTTGGGATTTTCAAAAAGTCAAAATATTTGAAATATTCAAGATTTTAAATAACTTGAGATTTTTAGAAAAGTCACGACTTTGGAAAAAGTTGTTTAAAAAAGTTTTATTTTTGAACACATCAAGATTTTAAAAATAGTGGGACTTTGAAAATGTTCAGATTTTGAAACAAGTTGGGGTTTTGAAAAATGAATATTTTGAAAAAGTTAGGATTTTTAGAGCTTGGGATTTTCATAAGAGTAAGAAGTTTTGAAGAATCTGGATATTTGAAAAACTCAAAATTTTCAAAAAAGTTGGGAATTTTGAAAAGACGAGATTTTAAAAAAATTGAGATTCTCCAAAAAGTCGTGATTTTGTAAAATTGAAGATTTTAAAAAAGTCGGGACTTTAAAAATAGTCAAGATTTTGGAAAATGTTGGGATTTTTATAACGTCAATATTTTTATTTTTAATATTTGTGATTTTCAAAAATATAATCTTTTAAAAAGTAAGTTTTTCAAAAAAATTCAGCATTTTGATAAAGTTGAGATTTTAGAAAATTCAGGAATTTTTAAAAAGTTTGGCTTTTGAAAAAGTTTTGATTTTCAAAACTTTGTGATTTTTGAAATATTTGTGATTTTGAAAAAGTTGGGATTTTTTTTTAAAAAATTATAATCTCAAAAAGTCAAGATTTAAATATCTCAAAATTAGCAGGAATTTGAAAATGTTATAATTTGTGCTCGGGAGTCCGTTTGATTCTGTTTTTTAAACCACATGTATCAAAAATATCAAATTTGTTTAAATATCAGGATTTAAAAAAAAAAGTTGAAAGTTTGAATGGATTTTGAATATTTCATGATTTTTTAAAAAGTCGTTATTTTCCAAAAAGTTGTGAATTTAACAAAAAAAAGATTTCAAAGAATTTGCAATTTTAGAAAAAGATAGAATTTTGAGAAAGTTGTGATTTACAAAAAAGACAAGATTTTGAAAAAATGTGCAATTTTAAAATAAGTCAAGAATTACAAAACTGAAGAGATTTTTATATCCCTACTATTTCAAATATCTATTTTTTTTTAAAATCCTATAATTTTCAAAATCTTTAGTTTTTCCAAATTCCAAGTTTTTATAAAATCACGACTTTATCTCTTTCAAAAGCTTTGAAAATATAAACTTTTTGAAAATCATGACTTTTTCGAAATCCTAACTATTTCAAAATCAGGATATTTTTGACTTTGTGACTTTTTCAAAATTGTGACCTCTAAAGCCAACCCTAAAACTTGAATCTTGAGTTGTAAATGCTAACTCCTAAACCCCAACATCCTAAACACTAAGCCAAAACCCCTAAATCCTAAACCATAAACCATAAACCCTTAACATTGAATCATAAACCCTAAACTCCCAGCCATAAACCATAAAACCAAATCCCTAAATCATAAACCGTAAACTCTAAATGTGATGCCCACTTCAAACTACCACTTGAGACCAAGAAACAAACTAGGTTTAGCTAGGAAAATTATGGAATAATTTTTTTTGTTAAAGGTGTTTGCAACGAAGGTTACAAGGTCATAGTTACCACAAACCAAGTTCAGGTTATCAAACAAGATTGACCTATAGAAATGATTCTACAACATCTTACAACAAGCACAAGGTCAAAACAAGGGATTAAATTCATCACTTAGGTTAGGAGAGTAAATTCTCACTCCTCCCTGCCCTAACAGGCCTACAGGGTTCAACTAGATTTTTCACACACTTAGAGTCATCAAAACTTTCCTAAATTATGCTCATTAGATAGGAAATTTCTTCACCTTTCTAACCATATAAATAAGCCCTACTAACTTCTTGTAAAACTCGAGTTATGCAGCGGCGGAGTTTTCGGGAGAAATTTTTATTTTCTTAGGTGCAATGCACAAAACATCTCCACGCACCCATGGGGTTGATGAAGGGGACACGTGGCACCATCCGATTGGTGTGGGGAAGAGTTGAGCGGTGGAACATTTAAGGATTTTGATAATTTAGACCAAACGCCCAAAGGAAAAATTGGACAAACACCTCCGCCGAGGGAATCCCCATGCCACGTGTCAAGAGGCTATTTTGCATGGGAAAATTTCAGAATGTTTCCCAAATCCAATCCTAAATTTTTCTAAAGGAAACTTTTCTTTCCTCCTCCGTTATCACCTAAAATGCCATGTGGCGTCCTGTGATTGGACGCAGGTCGGCGGAGCAACGTAAGGAATTAAAGTTTTGTGCCAAAAGGGTTTTAAAAGGCCAAATGGCTCACACGGGCCCGTGCGTCCGCCTAGACATGTGTCAACACCCCATTGGCTGCGAGGGTGCGGGGCTGCGGAGGGAAAAGTAAAATTTTTCCCAAAGGGCAAAAAAGTTAAGGTTTCAAATTTCATTTGCGCCCGCCAAGCTATGTGTCAGCACGTGATTGGCATTGGGGCCGCGGAGTTGTGGAGAAAATTGGGGAAAATTTTTCCGAGAGCAAATTTTCCAAAAGTTAAGTTTTCAAAGTGAGTCCACCCTCCGAAGTGCCACGTGGCAACTTCTGATTGGTTGAAGTGTTTGCAGGCTGGTATACTTTTTGTAAAAAATTCCAAAGTTCAAATTTTGATTTTAATATAGTTAAATTTATTTTTGGTTAGCCATTTTGAAGTAAAAACTTTAAATGGCCATAACTTTAGATAGGGTACTCCATTTTGGGAAAACAAGGACTTTCCAGAAAGCTCTCAAAGTCCTCTATGCACAAAAATCATTATTTTTTTATTTTGATTAGTGGTTAATTTTAATAAATCGATCTACAGGCTTTAAATTTAAAACTGATTTTCCAACTATCAATTTGATTAAATTTGAACTCCTCCTTCACTCAACATGTCAAACAGACATGGAGGACCATTCTAGGGAAGGTTTAGAGTGTTTTAGTGAAGTCAATTTGTTCATTTATACAAGTTTGCAATTTTCTGACAGTTGACAGGAAAAACGACCGTGCAAGCTCCGAATTGAAATTCCTTGAGTTTTAGAGATTTATTCTTGACTGTTTTAGTGAATTTGGATTCCTCAAGTCTTCCTAAGTATAAATTTCAAGTTTCATAATTTATTGTTGAGTATAAAGTTGAACTGCTCATTTTTATTAAAGTGTGCATTGCCAGATTTGAGTTTAAAACAGTGAACTGTTTCTTTTAAATTTATTCATCAATTTTTGGTAATTTGGATGTGCATATGATTCCTAAGCTTAGTCAAATACATTTGATTGATTAAGACAGCCATTCAATTCTAAATTAAATTACAATTCAGATTTCAATTCGAATGCACAATTCAAATGAGAACAATACAGTTTAGCTTTCTCATACGTATTTTCTTCCAACACAGAAATCTCAATTTTCTTGACAACAATTCAATTCTAGCATACAATACAATTTGAAAACTACTTCAATCCTTTATTCAAAATTCAATAACACTTTTACAATTGATCTCTTTTCAAATTTGAATTGGTATCAAATTTCAATTTACAAAGCATGGAATAACATTTACATTTTCTTTCCAAGATAAAACAGAGCTCAAATATACTTCTTCTTTACATTCTCAATTTCAATTTCAAACATCTACTATCAATACAATAACTTCCTATTACAACATTTATACACTCATCCACTCGAAGTGGGAAAGGTTACATTGAATTTGCTCCAAAGGGAAAAGACTGTCAAACTGTATCCTTCTTTCTCCAAACAACAGCATGCTGATTTCTTCTCTGTCACTTTCATCATAGCATGGAAGGGGGAAAGGCAATGCTCTCCACCCAACCAAGACATCCAATGGGAAAGAAGAAGCCATATTTCCCCATTGGCCCCGAGCCCCAACCATATTGAAATGGAGCATGAATAACAACACATGGCAACATAGGCTTCTTTCACATACAAGCACATTTCTTTCACATGCAAAGAACAACAGGATGCACAATTCCAAAACAAGACAACAGTTCCCAACTACATTTTAAACATTTCAAACAACACAAAAGGCTTCTTCAAGCAAGCCAAACAAGAGCAAGGACTGTGGGGAATCTCCTTATGCCTCCCAATTTGGAAATTGGGCATCCACCAAATGCATACCACCAATAACAAGTCATACCCATAAACCTTATATCTCCCAACCCCTCCTTATCCCCCCCCCAAATTTATCCCTTATGCCCCCAATAGTTTCTTTTCCTAGGTGGATCCCAATCCAAAACTCCCTCCAAAATAAAACAAGTGCCATTGGCAAACCCTTATGCCCCCCATATGAAATTCCCACAGCCTTCTCCTACACCATGCCCTAAGCATTCTACCCAACCAGCCAAGAAAGTAATCACAAACACAGTTCAACAATGCATGCAAGAAAAAGGAAAACAAAGCAGCATATAAGAAGGGCAGATCCTACCTCTCCATACTGGAGATTGTTTTCCCAAACAACAGTTCCTTCAATGTTTTAAAATGCAAGGTGTCCCAAAATAAATTTCAAGTCCTTCCATAAGGCAAGCTCAACAACCATCAAAAATTTGACCCAAGCATAAGAGAACAAGGTTTCAACAACCCCAAAAAGAGAAGAAATTTCCATTTAAAAGGAGAGGGAGGGAGAGGATGATGTGGATTCCAAGTGGGATGCCACATCATTCTTTCTCAACCCCCAAAAGAGAAAATCAGCTTCCCAATAAATCACAATAAATGGAAATGACAAGCAACTTACACACTCAAAATTAACCCATGCTTTATCAAGGACTGAATTAAAAATTTGTAAGGGAAGTGCAATAAAAACTTACACATAGTCATTTCAAATTTTAATTCTAAAGACTAAAATTTACTCCCAACCCATAGGCATGGTTGGTGGATGATTTTAAGAGGTGTGGGACAAGTTTAACTTGTCCCACAAGCCTCCAATTTTGGCTTCCAAGATCAAATCCGAATTTCAAAGAGGATGGAGTGTTCTACACTCCAAAATCTGACTTACTCAACCTACACATCTCTTACATCCTCTTACACACTCTTACAAAATGCATTAATGCCTATGACTCCATTTATTACAAACTTTTGACATAATGATTTATTTATCTATCATATGGTTATACATAATATAAATCATATTAGTACATAATGATTAAAATTATTTCGTACATTCCACATCCCAATTTCTTTAATTTAAAATTTTAACTTTATGATTCTCTCAATAAAATATCATATTTAAATTAATTAAAAGAAGGAACACATTACAAATAAATTATACAACAATAATTAAAAAGGGGAATAACATAAATATCCCATAGTCACAATAATGGAAATCCCCCATGGGAAATCCATAACATAACATCGTTGTGAACTCGACATGGGTAGTCACAACAATGAAATCCATGGAAATGGTGTTTTATTTCCACATGGAATTTCAATATGGATAAAGAAGACCCCCAACATGTGTGATTTTTAACCTAGAAAATAACACTACCTCCTTCGGCCTCTAAACACCATGATACAAATATGAATACATCTCAAATCACAGTACTCTCAATAATTTAACATTATCATTTAAGGTAGCGTGTAATATTCATCATCCAATGAATATCTATAATAGAGCTATTCATAATATGAATAGGGTCTAAATGTGCCTCTACCAAGATATTATCCTACATCAATACCTCCATCTCTGGGAATAATATCTTGCCTAGCTGAATCCAGAATACCATCATGATATAAGGTGAAACCATCATCAAACAAAACATAATAGGGTCTGTGAATATATCAATAGCATCAAAATAGTATGTAAAGTGTCAAAGGGAAGTGGGAATAATCCTAGACTCCGACTTCCTCCAGAAGTACTGGAACAAATGTAGAAACTGGCTCATAACCATATGTAGCGTCCTGAGCATATCCTCTAAAATATGATTACTCCTTCCCTTTCACATGCTCTATGGTATGATTCCATGAAATTACTCTCGTCCCGAGGACAAAAGTATGGTAGTCCATCCAAGGGATCCGTCGTAATGCGTTCCGTGAAATTAGGCAATGCATGAAGAGGTGGCGAAGAGTCAAATGATCTATCCTAAGTGTGAATCTCCGTCTAAAAAGGAAATGTCTCCATCTAACCAAAGCATGCACAATTTCGCAAGCTCAAGGTCATGGGTAGGATAATTAAGCTCATGATCCTTGAGTTTGCAAGACTCAAAAGCTACAACCCCGCCATCCCGCATCAACACACCCCAAGCCCATACCAAAGAAGCATCAATGTGCATACAAAGAACTCACCTGTGGATCCGACACACAAGAATGGGTGCTATAGTGAGGCACTCCTTTAGTGTCCCAAGGCCTGCTCATCTCGCTTATCCAAACAAACTTCTTCCCAATTTCTCTAAAGGCGAAGTGATAGGGTGCGCAATCCGAGAGAAGTCTTGAACAAATCTCTAGTAATATCCTGCTAAACCCATGAAGCTGTGCACCTCGGTCACTGTAGTGGGTGCTGGCCAATCCATAATGGCTCTAATCTTGGAAGGATCAACTACGATACCTTCCCCAGAAATAACATGTCCCAAATACTGCACCTCTATTTGGAAGAAAGCACACTTCTCCAAGTTCCCGTAAAGCTGCTACTCACGAAGACATTGAAAGAACCTATCGAAGGTGCCCCTCATGCTCCTCATGTGTTTGTGAGTATACTAAGATGTCATCAAGAAAGATGAGCATGAAACAATCTAGTGAGTCTGAATAAATTCATAAAACTCATGAACACCCAGGGGCATTCATCAAACCAAAAGGCACCACTATGAACTCATAGTGTCTATACCTCGTGCGGAAGGCGGTCTTATAAATGCCTCCGAAATCCTCAACTAATGGTCCTCAACTTGAGATCAATCTTAGAGAACACCATGGCTCCCTTCATCTAATCAAACAAGTCATCGATACGAGGAAGAGGTTAATGATTCTTGATCATCATTTTGTTTAACTGGCGGTAATCAATACACAACTGCAATGATCCATCCTTCTTCTTCACGAAAATCACTAGTGCAAGCACCCTGTGGGGATACACTAGGATGAGATAAGGTCTTTCTCCAGAAGGCCCTCAAGCTGTAACTTGAGCTCACAAAGCTCCAGGGTGGTCATTTGTTAAGGTGCCCGTGAGATAGGCTCTACTCCTGGGACTAGGTCTATATGGAAATCAATTTCGCGTGGAGGTGGCATCCCCGGTAGCTCCCTTAGAAAGACATCAAAAAACTCTCTCAGGATGGGATGATCATCTAGTGACGGTTAGACCCCCTCCTCGACTTGTCACTAACTTATAACAGCATACATCTAACAAATCCGTCACACACATCGCTTAAGGTGCATATGAAATGGTATGAATAAATTGGGTCTCCTAACCCTGTAATCACCGACTCAACTCCAAGATCATCCGCACAAGTTATAGTCTTGTGATAGTAATCCGTCCTGCCCTATGTGCAGATAACCAATCAATGCCTAATATAACTCCATACAAGCCCAAAGGAAGAATTTGAGTGAAGTGAAGTGGTGGTGAAAGGTCCCAAATCCACTACACACTCCTTAACTAAGGAGTCTACATAGATCTTGGCTCGTAAGCCATCTCGAGATCCCAACTATGACCCCGCCTAAACCGCCACTAGCCTCCATCACTCTACTAAATATGGGGCAATAAAAGAATCAAAAGAACCAGGATCAAATAATACAGAGGTAGGAATACCACCAATGCTACTTGTTGTCTCAATGACTTTGCTCGGTGCTCTAAATCGATTCTCAACTACCTGCATAGATCCTATGGCTAATCCCATGTCACCAACTATCTTAAACTTGTGCCTTACCCTTGTTAGGGTCTCGAGGGCAATCTCTCCATAAATTTCTAGCTACTCCACATCCAAAATAACCACATGATCCTCTAAGGAGTTGCACTACCCCAAAGAGGTGCACTAGAAGCTGGGCTGGTGTGGATCCCGATGATCATGATTGTAGTCTTATGTGGCCTCTCGCTAGCGAGCTCTAGCTAAGCGAGCTTAAGGTCCAACCTATGTCCCGATGGGACCCTAGGAGGAGGCTCCCATGCTCGACTCTCTCATCTAAAACTCTATGGAGGTCTATATGGCCTGGGCATTGGATTGTTGTTGCCATCTAATGTTGTGGCCAAAAGGATGACTGTGTTTAAATACCGCCCACCGTGGGGAGAGGTGTTGAACCTCTCAATCTACCATCCTGCATTTGTTGAATGTGGCTCCTGACTCAGTCTCTAGCCTGTTGGGTTTTACCCCGAGTCTCCTCTGTAATATAGGCCTTCTCGATGCCTCTACTAATGCACATGGGAAGTGAATCCCAACTGCCCCTCATATGTCCAAATTCGGGCCCAAATGAATCTATGAATCTGCACTTTGCTCATCCCGCATATAATCTACATACTTGAAGTAGGTCTAGGAACCTACTCTCATACTCTGCTACTTTAAAGGGTAGCCTGGGCTGTCGAGGTCATGGAACTCATCAATCCTCTCGTTGGATGAACCTCCGTGATAGGTACCTACTCCTGAATCTCTCCTCAAATAGCTCCCAAGTCACTATCTCTGAATCAACATGGAGCTTCTACTCCTCTGTCCTCCACCATACTCTTGCTCCATCCCTTAGTAAATGGATCGCAACACGAGCTTTTTTGTTTCTAGAAAAAGGACAAAGCTTGAAAAAACAACTGTTCAAGCTCACTAAAAGCCTCTTTTAAATCCATCACCTGTGAGGGTTTTAAGTGATCCCGATGTGATCCACGGTGCTGGTCCGTCGGCCTCTAGGCTTCTCTCGCAAGCTCATTCCTAAGCCTAGGGCTCCGAGACCTCTGGAACTCTGTCACCCCGTCTCCTAGGTGGTGAATCCTCTCTAATTGACTCCGCATGGGAGTTATCTCTCTAATGCTCCTCACCGAGTGGAGGAGGTGCATGTCCCTCAATAGAAGTAACTCTATCACGTCTACCCGAATTCCCTCCAACTGATCCTCTGCAGTAGAGCGGCATTAACATCCTAAAGGGTCCGTAGAATCTAAGGTAGAATGGCTGCTACACCTGAAAAGTGGTGGAGGTGGTGGTGACTCCAAGACTTTGTGAATTTTCCTCATTCTTCATCTAAGCCTCCGCATAGACCAAAGCAAGAGTCAGTTCACTTGTTAAGTTATACAACTTCCATGTTTACTAAAACACTCAAATTCTTGTTAAGTTATTTTTAGGTTTTTCAAAAGTGTGCCTAGGTTTAAGTTTTCACGTCTCAAGTTTTCTAGTGTGCCCAATGGTCCAAGCCTTCGAACCACCACTCTGATACCAAGTGTGATGCCCACTTCATACTACCACTTGAGACTAAGAAATAAACTAGGTTTAGCTAGGAAAATTATGGAAGAATTAAGGTTACAAGGTCATAATTACCACAAACCAATTTCAAGTTATCAAACAAGATTGACCTACAGAAATGATACAACATCTTACAATAAACACAAGAGATTAAATTCATCACTTAGGTTAGGAGAGTAAATTCTCACTCCTCCCTGCCCTAACAGGCCTACAGGGTTCAACTAGATTTTTCACACACTTAGTCATCAAAATTTCCTAAATTATGCTCATTAGATAGGAAATTTTCTCACCTTTCCAACCATATAAATAATTCCTTCTAACTCCTTGTAAAACTCAAGTTATGGGGCGATAGAGTTTTCGGGAGAAATTTTCCTTCCTTAGGCGCAATGCACAAAACACCTCCGCACACCCGCAGGGTCGACGAAGGGGACACATGGCGCCATCCAATTGGCATGGGGAAGAGCAGAGTGGTAGAACATTTAAGGATTTTGAGAATTTAGGCCAAAATCCCAAAGGAAAAATTGGACGTGCCCTTCCGCCGAGGAAATCCCCATGCCACGTGTCGAGAGGCTATTGGTCGGGGAAAAATTGGGAATTTTTCCCAAATCCAATCCTAAATTTTTCTAAAGGAAACTTTTCTTTCCTCCTCCACCATCACCAAAAATTTCACATGGCATCTTGTGATTGGACGCTGGGTCATGAAAGCAACGGAGGAATTAAAGTTTTTCCCAAAAGGGTTTTAAAAGCAAAATGGCTCACGCATGGCCGGTGTGTCAAAACAAGAACACGTATAAACACCCCATTAGTTGCAGGGGTGGGGGCCATGGAGGGAAAAGTAAAATTTTTCCCAAATGGTAAAAAGTTAAGGTTTGAAATTTCATTTGCACCCGCAAAGCCACGTGTCATCAAGTGATTAGGTCATGGGGCCATGGAGTTGTGGAGAAAATTGGGGAAATTTTCCCAAGAGAAGATTTTTCAAAAGTTAAGTTTTTAAGATTAGTCCGCCCTCCGAAGTGCCACATAGCAACTTTTGATTGGTTGAAGGGTTTGTGGGAAGGAAAAATTTTTGGGAAATTTTTTCCAAAGTTCAAATTTTGATTTTAATATAGTTAGATTTATTTTTGGTTAGCCATTTTAAACTAAAAACTTCAAATGGCCATAATTTTTGATAGGGAACTCATTTTAGGAAAACAAGGATTTTTGGAAAGCTCTCAGAGTCCTCTTTACACAACTATCTTTATTTTTTATTTTTATTAAGTTTAGGAGTTGATTTTAAGAAATCAATCTGCAGGCTTTAAATTCAAAACTGGCAATTTTTCCAATTGTCAATTTGATTAAATTTGAACTCCTCCTTCACTCAACATGTCAAATAGACATGGAGGATCAGTCTAGGGAAGGTTTAGAGTGTTTTAGTGAAGCAATTTATATAAGTTTGCAATTTTTTGATACAAATTGATTTTGAAAAACGACCATGTCAAGCTCCTTATTGAAATTCCTTAATTTTTAATGATTTATTCTTGATTGTTTTAGTGAATTTGGATTTTTCAAGTCTTCCTAAGTATAAATTTCAAGTTCGGTAATTTATTTTTGAGTATAAAGTCAAATTGCTCATTTTTTTAAAGTGTATATTGCAAGATTTGAGTTTAAAACAGTGAACTGTTTCTTTTAAATTTATTCATCAATTTTTGGTAATTTGGATGTGCATATGATTCCTAATCTTAGTCAAATACATTTGATTGATTAAGACAACCATTCAATTCTAAATTAAATTACAATTCAGATTTCAATTCGAATGTACAATTCAAATGAGAAAAATACAGTTTAACTTTCTCATACGTATTTTCTTCCAAATCTCAAATTTTTTGACAAAAAATTTGAAAAATTTACTTCAATCCTTTATTCAAAATTCAATAACACTTTTACAATTGATCTCTTTTCAAATTTGAATTGGTATCAAATTTCAATTTACAAAGCATGGAATAACATTTACATTTTCTTTCCAAGATAAAACAAAGCTCAAATATACTTCTTCTTTACATTCTCAATTTCAATTTCAAACATATACTATAAATACAATAACTTCCTATTACAACATTTATACACTCATCCACTCAAAGTGGGAAAGGTTACATTGAATTTGCTCCAAAGGGAAAAGACTATCAAACTGTATTTTTCTTTCTCCAAATAGCAGCATGCTGATTTCTTCTTCTTTGTAACTTTGATCACAACAAGGAAGGGGAAAGACAACGCTCTCCACTCAACTAAGACATCCAATGGGAAAGAAGAATCCATATTTTCCCATTGGCCCCGAGCCCCAACCATATTGAAATGGAGCATGAATAACAACACATGGCAACATAGGCTTCTTTCACATACAAGCACATTTCTTTCACATGCAAAGAAAGAGATGCACAATTCCAAAAATAAGACATGTAGTTCCAACCGCATTTTAAACATTTCAAACAACACAAAGGCTTCTTCAAGCAAGCCAAACAAGAGCAAGGACTATGGGGAATCTCCTTATGCCTCCCAATTTGAAATTGGGCATCCACCAAATGCATACCGCCAATAACAAGTCATACCCATAAACCTTATATCTCCCAACCCCTCCTTATGCCCCCAAAATTTATCCCTTATATCCCCCAATAGTAAGAAATGCAAGCAGTTTCTTTTCCTAGGTGGATCCCAATCCAAAACTCCCTCCAAAATAAAACAAGTGCCATTGGCAAAACCCTTATGCCCCCCCATATGAAATTCCCACAACCTTCTCCTACACCATGCCCTAAGCATTCTACCCAACCAGCCAAGAAAGTAATCACAAACACAATTCAACAATGCATGCAATAAAAGGAAAACAAAAATAGCATATAAGAAGGGCACATCCTATCTCTCCATACTGGAGATTGTTTTCCCAAACAAGTAGTTCCTTCAATGTTCAAAATGCAGTCCCAAACAACAAAGGTATATGCATGCAAAGTAATTTCCAACTCCTTCCACAAAGCAAGCTCCAACAGCCATCAAAAATTTGACCCAAGCATAAGAGAACAAGGTTTCAACAACCCAAAAAAGAGAAGAAATTTCAATTTAAAAGGAGAGGGAGGGAGAGGATGATGTGGATTCCAAGTGGGATGCCACATCATTCTTTCTCAACCCCAAAAGAGAAAATCAACTTCCCAAATAAATCACAATAAATGGAGATGACAAGCAACTTACACACTCAAAATTAACCCATGCTTTATCAAGGACTGAATTAAAAATTTGTAAGGGAAGTGCAATAAAAACTTACACATCATGTCAAAAATATAAGTCATTTCAAATTTTAAATTCTAAGGACTAAATTTACTTGTCCCCAACCCATAGGCATGGTTCAAGGTCAAATGATTTCAAAAAGGTGTTCTACACTCAAAAATTGGGCTTACTCAACCTACACATCTCTTACATCCTCTTACACACTCTTACAAAATGCATTAATGCCTATGACTCCATTTATTACAAACTTTTGACATAATGATTTATTTATCTATCATATGGTTATACATAATATAAATCAAATTTAATTAGTAACCAAGACAATAACATTATTTCTTACATTCCACATCCCAATTTATTTAATTTAAAATTTAACTTTATGATTCTCTCAATAAAATATCATATTTAAATTAATTAAAAGAAGGAACACATTACAAATAAAATACATACAACAATAATTAAAAAGGGACACATAAATACAACACCTATATCCCATGGTCACAATAATGGAAATCCCCCCCATGGGAAATCCTAACATAACACAACACACAAACTCATAACATAGTTGCCATGGTGACCTTGTTGATTTCACATGGAATTTCAATATGGTTAGTCTCCAGTCCCTCGACATTGTTGTGATTTTTAACCTACAAAATAACAATACCTCCTTTGGCCTTGTGGCCATATCAGAACATCCAAAATGATATAAGCAACATATAAATATTAAATCCAAATCACAACAATATCAAGAATTTAACATTATCATTTAAATTCAATTTGTAACTATATCATCATCCAATGAATCTCTATAATAGAGCTATTCATAATATCCAATGTCACATGTCTAAATCAACAGCAATAATATATCCATGTCAACAGTATATCATCATCCACATAATAATAATGTCTCCAATAATCATCAAGCATACTAACTGAATCCAGGTCAATACTACTCCATGATCTAACATCTAACCATCATACTAAAATAAAACATAATAGTGTCCATAATATGATCAATAGTATCAAAAGCAGTATCTAAATAGTGTCAAACGGAAGTGGGCACTACATCCCCCTCCCCTTAGACTTGAATTCCTCCAGAAGTCGCTAGAACAAACGTGGAAACTGCACTCGTAACCTAGTAGCATCTTGAGCATATCCTCTAAAATCTGATTTACTCGCTTGGTCTGTCTATCTATCTCATGGTGTTATCTTTTTGTCATTGAAATTAATCCTCGTCCCAGGACATACCGCATGGTAGTCCGAAATGTTAAGTGTACAAGGGATCACGGTTATAAATGATCTTTACGCAGAATCCGCTCAACCTAACAATCTCATCCAAATATATTTGTACCCTTTGCTCTATTTTGTATAGGTGGTCTTCACTAGACAAAAGTGAGCTACTTTTCTCAATTTATCCACCGTGACCATAAATGACATCATGGTGATATCTCAACATAGGTAGTCCAACAATGAAATCCATGGAAATGGTGTCCCACTTCCATTCCGGTATGGCATGAGGATAAAGAAGACTGTTGATATCGATTCTCAGCCTTAACCCTCTGGCACTCTAAACATCATGACACAACTGAGCTACATCTCAATGAAGTCCTCTCCAATGATACAACTGTTGCAAGGTAGCGTGCATCTTCTTCACCCCGGGATGGGCTGAATAGGGTGCACGATGTGCCTCTAACAAGATGTCTTGCCTCAAACCTCCATCCAACACCCCGTTGAAAGTGATTAGATTGTGCTACGTGAAGAAGTGGCGAAGACTCAAATGATCTGTCCTAAGTGTGAATCTCCATCCAATAAGGAAATGTCTCCATCTAACCAAATCATGCACAACTACCATAAGCTCAAGGTCATGGGTAGGATAATTAAGCTCATGATCCTTGAGTTTGCGAGACTCAAAAGCTATAACCCTACCATCTTACATCAACACACCCCTGCCAAGCCAAAGAAGTATCTATGAATACAAAGAACTCACCCTGTGGATCTGGCATCGTAAGAATGGGTGTTGTAGTGAGGCACTCCTTCAGTGTCCTGAAGGCCTGCTCACATCTGTCCGTCCAAACAAACTTCTTCCCTTTCCTCTGAAGGGAAGTGATAGGGTGTGCAATCCGAGAGAAGTCCTGAACAAATCTCTGGTAATATCTGTTAAACCCATGAAGCTACACACCTCGGTCATTGTAGTGGGTGCTGGCCAATCCATAATGGCTCTAATCTTGGAAGGATCAACTACAATACCTTCCCCAGAAATAACATGTCCCAAATACTACACCTCTGTCTGGAAGAAAGCACACTTCTCCAAGTTCCTGTAAAGTTGCTGCTCATGAAGACATTGAAGAACCTATCAAAGGTGCCCCTCGTGCTCCTCACGTGTTCGTGAGTATACCAAGATGTCATCAAGGAAGATGAGCATGAAGCAATCTAGAAAGGTCCTAAATACCCCATTCATCAAACTCATGAACACTGCAGGGGCATTCGTCAAACCAAAAGGCACCACTATGAACTCATAGTGCCCATACCTCATGCGGAAGGTGGTCTTATGAATGTCCACCTCTGAAATCCTCAAGCAGGTGGTAGAAATGACTTGAGATCAATCTTAGAGAACAAGTGTGGCTACCTTCATCCGATCAAACAAGTCACGATACGAGGAAGAGGGTAACGATTCTTGATCATCATTTTGTTCATTTTAGCAGTAATCAATACACAACCGAAATGATCCATCATTCTTCTTCACAAAATCATCATTTTGCACCCAAGTGGGGATACACTAGGATAGATAAGGCCTTTCTCGAGAAGGCCCTCAAGCTTCAACTTGAGCTCATAGAGCTTCGGGGTGGTCATCCGATAAGGTTCCCGTGAGATAGGCTTTGCCCTGCAGGACAAGGTCTATATGGAAATCAATCTCATTGTGGAGGTGGCATCCTCGTAGCTCCCATAGAAAGACAACAAAAACTCTCTCAGGATGGGATGATCATCTAGTGACGGTCCACTAGACCCATCCTCACGACTTGTCACTAAGCGTAATAGGGTAGATTTGACAACCCGTTGGACACACCGCTTAAGCTGCATAGCGGAAATGGTACAAATAGAAATGGGTCTCTTGACCCCTGTAATCACCGACTCAACTCCAAGATCATCCGCACAAGTTATAGTCTTGTGATAGCAATCCATCCTGGCCCTATGTGTAGATAACCAATCCATGCCTAATATAACTCCATATGAGCCCAAAGGAAGAATACAGAGATCTGAGGTGGTGGTGAAAGGTCCCAAATCCACTACACACTCCTTAACTAAGGAGTCCACAGAGATCTTAGCTCCAGAAGCCATCTCGACATCCCAACTATGACCCTACCTAACTGCCACCAGCCTGCATCGCTCTACTAAAGATGGGGCAATGAAAGAATCAAAAGAACTATAATCAAATAATACAGAGGTAGGAATACCACCACCGCTACTTGTGTCTCAAGGACTTTGCTCGGTGCTCGCATGTGATTCTCAACTGTTGCATAGATCCTATGGCTACGTCCACCAATTGTTGGCTCGAAACCGGTGCCTTACCCTTGTTAGGGTTCGAGGTAAACTCTCCATAAATTTCTAGCTACTCCACATCCAAAACAACCACATGATCCTCTTGAAAGGAGTTGCACCCTAGTAGGTGCCCTAAAATCCTACGGTGTGGATCCCGATGAAAAGTGTAGTTTTTTTTGTGGCCTCTACCGCGAGCTCCAGGCTTTGGACCGAGCTCTAGGTCCAACTTTGTGTCTGATGGGACCCCTAGGAGGAGGCCCATGCTCCGACCTCTCGTGGAGGTCTATATGGTGGTCGGGATTCGCTCAACTGGGCCAAAAGGATGGCAGACCGAATGTTGCCCACCACGAGAGAGAGAGGTGTTGAACCTCTCGATCTACCATCCTGCATATGCCGAATGCAGCTCTGACTTGATCACCTGTTAGGTTTTGCAGAGTCTCCTCCTGTAATATAGGCCTTCTCGATTTCGCCTCTGCTAATGTTTATGGGCAAGTGAATCAACCGCCCTCCAATGTCTAAATTTAGGCCCCGGATGAATCTGTGAATCTACACCTACTCATCCCGCATATAATCTACATACTTTAGTAGGTTTAGGAACCTACTCTTATACTGCTACGTAAAAGGTAGTCTGCCGAAGGTCATGGAACTCGTCAATCCTCTGCTGGATGAACCTCCGTGATAGATATCTCGGTCCCGAATCTCTCCTCAAATAGCTCCCAAGTCACTGTCTTTGAATCAACATGGAGAGCTCCTCTGTCCTCCACCATACTAATGTTTCATCCTCAAGTAAATGGATCGCAACACAAGCTTTCGTGTTGCTAGAATAAGAACAAAGCTTGAAACATCCGTTCAAGCTCACTATTGTGCCTCTCGCCTGAAATCCACCTGTATCACCCGAGTGGTGTGATGGCCAAATCTTGAATCTCCCGATGTGATCTGCAACTATGGTTTGTCGGCCTCTAGGCCTCTCTGCAAGCTCATTCCTAAGCCTACGGCTCGAGACCTCTCTATGCTCCAAAACTGTCACCTTGTCCTCTAGGTGGTGAATCCTCTCTAACCGACTCCGCTTGGGAGTTCTCTCCTTTATGCTCCTCGGCCGAGTGGAGGAGGTGCATGTCCCTCAATAGAAGTAACTCATGTATGCCTGAATGCCCTCCTACGATCCTTGCAGAGAGCAGCATTAACATCTTGAAATCTCAGAATCGAGGTAGAATGGCTGCTACACCTTGATTTAAATGGTGGTGGTGACTTTGAGCCTCTGTGAATGTTCCTCGTGCTCCGTCTCGCACCTCCCTGAGTCAAAGTGAGAGTCGAGTCAGTTCACTTGTTAAGTTATATAACTTCCACGTTTATTAAAACACTCAAATTCTAATTAAGTTATTTTCTAGGTTTTTAATGTGCCAGTTTAAGTTTTCACGTCTCAAAGTTTAAACCATCGCTTGGATACCAAGTGTGATGCCCACTTCAAACTACCACTTGAGACCAAGAAACAAACTAGGTTTAGCTAGGAAAATTATGGAACAATTTTTTTGGTTAAAGGTATTTGCAACGAAGGTTACAAGGTCATAGTTACAACAAAACTAAGTTCAGGTTATCAAACTAGATTGACTGTAGAAGTGATGTCTTACAACAAACACAAGGTCAAAACAAGGGATTAAATTCATCACTTAGGTTAGGAGAGTAAATTCTCACTCCTCCTTGCCCTCACAGCCTATAGGGTGTATATGTCTTGATTTTTGAAAAAGTCATTATTTAAAAAAGTTGTGAATATAAAAAAATACAATTTTAAAGAATTTTTAACTTTTAGAAAAGTAGAATTTCATAATTCTAAAAAGTTCAAATTTAAAAAATTTAGGCTTTTATAAAAGTTGAGATTTTAAAAAATTCAGGATTATGAAAAGTTGGGATTTCAAAAAAATTGGCATTTCAAAAAATTTGTGATTTCAAAAAAGACAAGAAATTTGAGAAAGTTGGAATTTTCAAAAAACACAAGATTTTGAAAAAAGGTGCAATTTTCAAATAAGTCTGGAATTACAAAACTGAATAGAGTTTTGAATCCCAACTATTTTTAATTTTCTAATTTTTTTTAAAATCATACAATTTTACAAATCTTTAGTTTTAAAAATTATAACCTTTTATAAAATCGCAACTTTTTCAAAAATAACAATTTTTAAAAAATCACAATTATTTTAAAAATTGGGAACTTTTTAAATTCATGACTTTATCAAATTCAAAATCTTTGAAAATTCAAACTTTTAAAAATCATTACTTTTGAAATCCTAACTATTTCAAAATTGGGATATTTTGAAATTGTGACTTTTAAAAATAGTGACCCCTAAACCCTAAATCCTTAAACCTAAAACCTGAGTCATAAACCATAAACCCTAAACCCTTAGCCATAAACCATAAAACCAAATCCATTAAACCTACACTAAACTCCCAAATCATTAAACCTACACTCTAAACCCTAAACCATGACCCTTGAGCTATGAACATAAAACCTAAACCCTAAACCCCTAGCACACGAAACCCTAAACCCTAAACCTTTAGCTAGAGACCTAAACCCTAAACTCTAGGCTCATAACCTTAAACCTTGAGCCATGGACCCTCAACCATGAACACAGAGACCTAAACCCTAAACCTTGACCCCTACGCCCTAAACATGAAACCCTATAAACCCTAAAACTTAAGCTCTAATTTCTCCTAAACCCTAATGTTTTAAATCCTAAACTGTAAACCTTGAACCCTAAATCCTAACCCTAACCCTAAACCCTAAACCCTAAAACCTAATTCTTAAAAGCTAAACCTCTACCGTAAACCCCGAACCCCAAACCATAAGCCTTGATCCTTAATCCCTTAAATGTAAACATTAAATCTCATGAGCCATAAACTCTCAAACCTAGAAACCTTAAAAAGTCAAGATTTTCAAAACTTGGGATTTTCAAAATGTCAAGATTTTTAAAAAGTCAAGATTTTCATAAACTTGATATTTTAAAAAAGTCACAACTTTTGAAAACATCAAGATTTTAAAATGTTGGGACTTTGAAAATGTTCATATTTTCAAACAAGTTAGGTTTTTGAAAAATGAATATTTTAAAAAAGTTGAGATTTTTGAAAAGTTGGGATTTTCTAAGAGTTGGGATTTTGACATTTTGAAGAGTTGGTGATTTTTGAAGAGTTGTGACTTTGTAAAAGGAAGATTTTGGAAAAGTTAGATTTTGAGGAAAAGTTTTTTTTAAAAGATTTTGAAAGTCGGATTTTCAAAAAAGTCAAGATTTTGGAAAATGTTGGTATTTTAAAGAATTTGTAATTTTAGAAAATATAGAATTTCATAATTCTAAAAAGTTTGAATTTCAAAAAATTTAGGTTTTTGAAAAAGTTTAGATTTTAAAAAAAGGCAGGATTATGAAAACGTTGGGATTTTGAGAAAAAAATTGGGATATCAAAACTGGATTTTGAAAAAGCCAAGAATTTCGAGAAAGTTGGGATTTTCAAAAAGACAAGATTTTGAAAAAAGGAGCAATTTTCAAATAAGTCAGGGATTACAAAATTGAAGAGATTTTAAAATACCAATTGTTTTGAATATCCTAAGTTTTTTGGAAAATCCTAACATTTTAAAAATCTTTAATTTTACAAAATTTATGACTTTATCAATATCGAAATCTCTTAAAATCCTGACTTTTTTAAAATCATGAATTTTTGAAATCCTAACTGATTCAGAATCAAGATATTTTTTAAATCATGACTTTTTCATAATTGTGACTCCTAAACCCTAAAACCTAAAACCTTAGTCATAAACATTAAAACCTAAACCCCAACATCCTAAAAACTAAGCCAAACCCCTAAATTCTAAACCTTAATCCTTTAACACTAAATTCTAAACCCTTAGCCATTAACCATAAAAACAAATCCCTAAATCGTAAAACCTAAACTCTAAACCCTGATCATTGAGCCATGAAGCTCTAAACCCTAAATCCTAAACAATAAACTCTAAACCCCTAACACTGAGCCTTAAACCCTAAAGCCTTAGGCCAAACCCTAAACCCTAAACCTTTAGCTATATACCTAAACTCTAAACCCTAAACTCATAACCTCGAACCCTCCTCAACAATTAGCCCGAGAACCCTCCTCAACCATGAACACTAGACTCGAGACCTTATACACTATAAACTCTAAACCTTAAGCTCTAATTACTTCTAAACCCTAAAACCCTAAATGCTAAATTTTAAATACTAAACCCTCAATCATAAACCATGAGCCACAAACCCTATGCGCAAAACTCTCAAAGTAAACCTCGAACCCCAAACCTAAAACCTGAGCCCTTAATCATAACACTAAACCCTAAAACCTAATTCTTAAAACCTAAACCTTGATCCCTGAACCCTGAACCTCAACCCCTAAGCCCTAAACCCTAATCCTAAGCCCAAAAACCTAAACCATAAAAACTAAATCCCCTAGAGCGAGCCCTAAACCCTCACAACCTAGAAACCTTAAAATAGTTAGATTTGGAAAAACTTTCTATTTTGATAAATTGGGATCTTTAAAACTAGGATTTTAAAATACTTAGATTTTTAAAAAGTCACAACTTTTGAAAAGTTTCAATTTTAAACAAAGTTGTTATTTTTGAAAACATCACGATTTAAAAATGTTGGGACTTTGAAAATGTTCAAATTTTCAAACAATTTGGGGTTTTTAAAATATGAATATTTTGAAAAAGTTGGGATTTTGAAAAAGTTATGCTTTTCACATTTTTGAAGAGTCTAGATTTTTTTTTAAATCAAGATATTTTCCAAATAGTCATAATTTTGCAAAATTGAAGATTTTTGAAAAAGTCTAGGTTTTCAAAATAGTCAAGATTTTGGAAAATGTTAGGATTATTAAAACGTCAAGATTTTGAAAAAGTCATGATTTTTCAATGAGTTAGGATATTTCAAAAAAGTAATGATTTTTAATATTATGATTTTTTAAAAAATGTAATTTTTTAAAAAGTAACGATTTTATAAAAAGTCATCATTTTTCATAAAGTTGAGACTTTAAAAATTTAGGAATTTTTAATAAGTTGGGATTTCTGAAAAAAGTTTTAATTTTTGAAAAAGTCGATTTTCTAAACATATGGGATTTTAAAACGTTGGGATTTTTAGAGATTTTAAAATTTTAGAGTCTACATTTTTGTAAAAATGTAGTGATGCGCCAAAATTGATAGGAAAATTGAAAAGGTCATAACTTCTGCTTTGGGTGTCCATTTGAGTCCGTTTTATTTTTGAAACCACATGTTTCAAAAATCTCAACTTATTTAAAATATCAAGATTTTCAGAAAAATGTGAGGAGTTTAAATAATTTAGATTTTTCAGAAATTTTGGAATTTTGAATATGTTGTAATTTTTGAAAAAGTCATTATTTTCAAAAAAGTTGTGAATTTTAAAAAAAAGAATTTTAAAGAATTTGTAATTTTAGAATTTCGTAATTCTAAAAAAGTTTGAATTTTAAAAATTTTAAGGTTTTTAAATAATTTGTGATTTTTCAAAAAAGTCAGGATTATGAAAAGTTGGGATATCCAACAAAAATTGGGATTTCAAAAAAGTCACGATTTCGAAAAAGCCAACAATTTTGAGAAAGGTGGTGGGATTTTCAAAAAAGGCAAGATTTTGAAAAAAATGCAATTTTCAAATAAGTCGGGAATTACAAAATTGAAGAGATTTTAAATCCCAACTATTTTTAATATCCTATTTTTTAAAATCTTAACATTTTCAAAATCCCAAATTTTTATAAAATCGTGACTTTTTCGAAAATTACAATTTTTTTAAAAATCACGAGTTTTTTTAAAATTGTGAACTTTTTAAATTCATCACTTTTTAGAAAACTTAACTCAAGCTTCAAAACCCTAAACCCTAAAACTTATTACTTGAGTCCTAAATGCTAAATCCTAAAACCCAACATCCATAAACCCTTAACTTTGAATCCTAAACCCTAAAACCAAATCCCTAAATCGTAAAAACCTAAACTTTAAACCCTAAAACTTAAAACATAATCCCCTAAACACATATCCCTCGAGCCTTAAAGCCTAAAACCTAAACCCTAAAACCCTTACCCCGAGCCTTAAATGGTAAACCCTAAAGCCTTAGGCCTAACCCTAAACCCTAAACCACTATACACCCCGTGAACCCTAAGAAAAACTCTAAACTCTAAATCTTTAGCTAGAGACTTAAACCCTAAACCCTAAACTCATAACCCCGAACCTCGAACCCTAAGCCATGGACCCTTAACCATGAACACCGAGACTTAAACCCTAAAATATGAGCCTTATAACCTATAAACCCTAAACCTTAAGCTCTAATTGCTCCCAAACCCTAAATTTTGAGTCTTAAACCCTAAACCCTTAATGCTAAATCCTAAATACTAAACCCTCAATCGTAAACCATAAGCCCTAAACCTTAAATGTAAAACCCTCAACAAGAAACCTAGAACCCCAAACCCTAAAACCCGAGCCCTAAATCCTACCCCTAAACCCTAAACCTTAATCTTTTCCCGAACCTTGAAACTCGAAGCTAAACCCCGAACCCCAAACATTGAGCCCTAAGCCCTAATCCCTAAACCATAAACACTAAACCTCAATTCCTGAGCCCAAAACCAAAACCCTTAACACTAAACATCTTAGCCCTAAACCCTAAACCTACCTTTAAATAGTTAGATTTAAAGAAAGTTGGCATTTTGAAAAACATGGGATTTTAAAAAGTCAAGATTTTTGAAAATTTAGGATTTTAAAAATCTTTAGATTTTAAAAAAGACACGACTTTTGAAAAAGTTGCAATTTTAAAGCAGAGTTGTTATTTTTGAAAACAATGATTTAAAAAACTTTGAAAATGTTCATATTTTCAAACAAGTTGGAGGATTTTCAAATAATAAATATTTCAAGAAATTCAAGATTTTTGAAAAGTTGGGATTTCTAAACCCTAAACCCTAAATCCCTAACTCTGAGCCTTAAACCCCAAACCCTAAGCCTTGGGCCTAACCCTAAACCCGAAATCATATACCTTGAACCATGAGCCTTAAGCCAAAACCCAAAACCTTAAACCCTAAACTCATAACCCTTAACCTTTAACACTCGAGCCATGTACCCTAAACCATAGACACCGATACCTAAAGCATGATCCCTATGCCTAATACCTAAACTCTGAACCCTTATACCATACAAACCCTAAACCTTAAGCTCTAATTACACCTAAACCCTAAATTTTGAGTCTTAAACCATAAAACAATAATTGCTAAATCTTAAATACTATACCCTCAATCGTAAACCATGAGCTATATAAGACCTAAGTGTAAAACCCTCAACCGTAAACCTCAAACCCTAAACCCTAAAACCTTAGCCCTAAATCCTAACCCTAAAAACATAATTCTTAAACCCTAAACCTTGATCCTAAACATGAACGAAACCCTAAACCCTAAACCATAAACACTAAATCCCCGAGACCTAAACCTCTACCTAGAAACCTTAAAAGAGTTAGATTTTGAAAAAATTGGTATTTTGAAAAACGTGGGATTTTTAAAAAGTCAAGATATTTGAAAAAGTTAGGATTTTAAAAACTTGAGATTTTAATAAAAATTGTGACTTTGGAAAAGTTGATTCAAAAAAATGTTTTTATTTTTGAAAACATCAAGATTTAAAAATGTTGGGACTTTGAAAATGTTCATATTTTGAAAAAGTTGAGGTTTTTAAAAATGAATATTTTGAAAAAGACAAGATTTTTTAAAAGTTGGGATTTTTGCATTTTTGAAGAGTCTAGATTTTTGAAAAGATGACATTTTCAAAAAGGTAGGGATTTTTGAGAAGATAGGATTTTTCAAAAAAAATTTAAGATTTTTCAAAAAGTCGTGATTTTTAAAATTGAAGATTTTGAAAAAGTCAAGATTTTCAAAATAGTCAAGATTTTTAAAAATGTTTGGATTTTTACAAAGTCAAGATTTTTTACAAGGTCAGAATTTTTGAATAGGTCAAGATATTTGAAAAAGTCCCGATTTTTAATATTTTTGATTTTCAAAAATATAATTTTTTTAATAAGTAAGGATTTTAAAAAAATCAGCATTTTTGATAAAGTTGAGATTTTAGAAAATTTAGGAATTTTTAAAAAGTTTGGATTTCTGAAAAAGTTTTGATTTTCGAAAACGTCACGATTTTTGAAATAGTTATGATTTTCTAAAAAGTTATAATCTCAAAAAATTCAAGATTAGCAGGAATTTGAAAAGGTCATAACTTGTGCTTCGGGTGTCCTTTTGAATCCGTTTTTTTTTAAACCACAAGTCAGAAATTACAAAACTAAGGAGATTTTTTAATCCCTACTATTTTGAATATACTTATTTTTTTAAATCCTAACATTTTAAAATCTTTACTTTTTCAAAATTCCAACTTTTTATAACATCGCGACTTTTCAAAATTATGAATTTTTAAAAAATCACGAGTATTTTAAAAATTGTGAATTTTTAAATGCATGACTTTATCAATTTCAAAAAATTTGAAAATACAAACTTTTTGAAAATCTTGACTTTTTGAAATCCTAAACTGTTTCAAAATCAATATATTTTTAACATCGTGAATTTTTCAAAATTGTGACCTCTAAAGCCTAAACCCTAAAACTTGAAACTTGAGTCAAAATGCTAAATCCTAAACCCCAACATCCTAAACTAAGCCTAAACCCATAAATCCTAAACCATAAACCATAAACCCTTAACACTGAATCCTAAACACAAAATCCTCAACCATAAACCATAAACCTGAATCCATATATAAACCTGAACCCCAAACCTTAAACCATAAACCCTACACCCCGATCCTTGAACCATGAAGCCTAAACCCTAAACCCTAAGCCTTAAACCCTAAAAAAATAAACCCTAAACCTTGAATCCTTGAGCCCTAAGCCAAAACCCTAAACCCTAAATGTTAAGCTAGAGACCTAAAACCCTAAACTCATAACCCCAAATCTTTAAAACTGAGCCATGGACCCTCAATCATGAACATTGAGACCTAAAATTGGAGCCCTATACACTAGAAACCCTAAACATTAACCTCTTATTACTCATAAACCCTAAATTGTGAGTCTTAAACCCTACAACCTTAAATGCTAAATCTTGAATTGTAAACCATGAGCTGTAAATGTAAGTACAAAACCCTCAACCAAACCTAAAACCCTAAAACCCGAGACATAAATCATAACTCTAAACCCAAAACCTAAAACCTAATTCTTAAACCCTAAACCTTGATCCCCAAACCCGAACCTCAACATTGAACCCCGAAGAACCCTAACCCTAAACCCTAAACCCGAATCCTAAGCCAAAAACCTAAACCCTCAACCTAGAAACCATAAAATAGTTAGATTTGGAAAAAAGTTGGTATTTTGAAAACTTGGGATTTTCAAAAAGTCAAAATTTTTGAAAAATTTTGGATTTTCCAAAACTTGAGAATTTTTAAAAAAGTCACAACTTTTGAAAAAGTTGCAATTTTAAACAAAGTTGTTATTTTATAAAACATTTGATTTTAAAATGTTGGGACTTTGAAAATATTCAGATTTTCAAACAAGTTGGGGTTTTCACAAACAAGTCTAGATTTTTGAAAAGTTGGGATTTTCAAAAGATTTGTGATTTTTACATTTGAAGTGTTAGGATTTTTGAAGAGTCTATTTTTTTAAAAGTTAGGATTTTTAAAAGTAAACATTTCAAAAAAATAATGATTTTTGAAAAGGTGAGATTTTAAAAATTTGAGATTTTCCAATAAGTCGTGAACTCATGATTTTTAAAAAGGTGGTTTTTGAAAATCTTTTGATTTCTAAAACCTCGCGATTTTTGAAAAGTTGTGATTTTCAAAAAGTTATAATCTCAAAAAGTCAAGATTTTAAAAATGTAGTGATTCGCAAAAAGATTTTAAAAGGTCATAACTTTGCTACAGGTGTCTGCTTGAGTACATTTTTTTGAAACCATGTGTTTAAAAATCTCAACCTATTTATAATATCAAGATTTTCATTAAAAAGTTGGGAGTTTAAATAATTTAGATTTTCCAGAAATTTCAGATTTTTGAATATGTCATGATTCTTGAAAAAGTCATTAGTTTCCAAAAAGTTTTGAATTTCAAACAAATTAGGATTTTAAAGAATTTTCACTATTAGAAAAGGATAGAATTTCATAGTTCTAAAAAGTTAGAATTTCAAAAATTTATTACAAAAGTCAAGATTTTAAAAAAGTTAGCATTATGAAAAGGTTTGGAATTTGATAAAAAAATTGGGATTTCAAAAAATTCATGATTTCGAAAAAGCCAAGAATTTTGAGAAAGTTGGAATTTTAAAAAAATACAAGATTTTGAAAAAGGTGCAATTTTCAAATAAGTCTGAATTACAAAAATGAAGAGATTTTTAAATCCCAACTGTTTTGAATATCCTAATTTTTTTGAAAATCCTAACATTTTCAAAATCTTTACTTTATCAAAATTCCAAGTTTTATAAAATCGCAACCTTTTTGAAAATTAGGAATTTTTAAAAAATTGTGAACTATTTAAATTCATGACTTTATAACTTTTAAAAGATTTGAAAATATAGACATTTTGAAAATTAAGATTTTTTTGCAATCCTAACTATTTTAAAATTGGGATATTTTAGAAATCATGACTTTTTCAAAATCGTTACCCCTAAACCCTATAACCTTAAACCTGAGTCGTAAATGTTAAACCCTAAACCCCAACATCCTAAATACTAAGCCCAAAACCCAAAATCCTAAACCATAAACCATAAACCCTTAACACTGAATCTTAAACCCTAAACCCTTGGCCATAAACCGTAAAACCAAATCCCTAAATCATAAAACCTAAACTCTAAACCCCAAACCTTAAACCATAAACCCTAAACCATGATCCTTGAGCCATAAAGCCCTAAACCCTAAATCCCTAACCCTAAACCTTAAACCTCAAACCCTAAACAAAGAACCTTAAAGCAATAGGACTAACCCTAAACCTGAAATCTATACCTTGAACCGTGAGCCCTAAGCCAAAACCCAAAACCTTAAACCCTAAACTCATAACCTTGAACATGAACACCGAGCCATGGAACTAAACCATAAACACCGAGACCTAACGCCTAATCCCTACGCCCTAAAACCTAAACTATGAGCCCTTAAACCCTATAAAACATAAACCTTAAGCTCTCATTACACCTAAACCCTAAATTTTGAGTCTTAAACCCTAAAACCATAAATACTAAATCCTATAAATACTACACCATCAATCGAAACCATAAGCTATAAACCATAACCGTAAAACCCTCAACCGTAAACCTCGAACCCCAAACCCTAAAACCTTTAACCTAAATCCTAAACCCTAAACCATAAAACCTAATTCTTAAACCCTAAACCTTGATCCTGAAACTTGAACTTAACCCTAAACCCTAAACCCCTATTATGAGCCCCAAACCTTAAAGCCTAAACACTAAATAGTTAGCCTTAAATTTTTAAAAACCTCAACCTAGAAACCTTAAAATAATTAGATTTGAAAAAGTTGGTATTTTTAAATGTGGTATTTTCAAAAAGTCAAGATATTTGAAAAAGTTAGGATTATAAAAATGTTTGAGATTTTAAAAATTTCACGACTTTGGAAAAAAATGTTTGGAATTTGAAAATGTTTAGATTTTGAAACAAGTTGAGGTTTCTAAAAATGAATATTTGAAAAACTTAGGATTTTTTTAAAGTTGGGATTTTCGAAAGAGTTGGGCTTTTCACATTTTTTAAGAGTCGGGATTTTTAAGAGTCTAGATTTTTGAAAAAGTCAAGATTTTGAAAAACTGACATTTTTTAAAAAGTTTGGATTTTTGAGAAGATGGGATTTTTAAAATTTTAGATTTTCCAAAAAGTCGTAATTTTGTAAAAGTGAAGATATTTTAAAAAGTTAGGATTTTCAAAATATTCAAGATTTTGGAAAATGTTGGGATTTTTACAACGTAAAGATATTTGAAAAAGTCAGGATTTTGAATAAGTTAGCGTGGATATTCTAAAAAGTCCTGATTTTTAATATTTGTGATTTTCAAAAATATAATCTTTTTAAAAGTAAGGATTTTCTAAAATTTGTCATTTTTGATGAAGTTGAGATTTTAGAAAATTCACTAATTTTTAAAAAGGTTGGATTTCTGAAAAAGTTTTGATTTTTGAAAACATCGCGATTTTTTGAAATAGTTACTATTTTCTAGAAACTTGAGATTTTGAAAAAGTTATAATCTCAAAAAAAGTCAAGATTAGCAGGAATTTGAAAAGGTCATAACTTGTGCTCTAGGTGTCTATTTGATTTCATTTTTTTTTTCATTCAAAATCTCAAACTTGTTTAAATATTAGGATTTTGAAAAAAAAGTTGAAAGTTTGAATAATTTAGATTTTCCAAAAATTTGGATTTTTAATATGTGATGATTTTTAAAAAAGTTATTAGTTTAAAAAAGATTAGGATTTTAAAGAATTCACAATTTTAGAAAAAGATAGAATTTTGAGAAAGTTGGGATTTACAAAATAGAAAAAATTGTGAAAAAATGGTGTAATTTTCAAATAAGTTAGGAATTACAAAAGTGAGAAGATTTTTATATCCCTACTATTTCAAATATACTATTTTTTAAAAATAATCCTAGCATTTTCAAAATCTTTACTTTTTCAAAATTCCAACTTTTTATAAAATCGTGACTTTTTCAAAAATTATGAATTTTTAAAAAATCACAAGTATTTTAAAAATTGTGAACTTTTTAAATGCACAACTTTATCACTTTCAAAAGCTTTGAAAATACAAAATTTTTGAAAATCATTACTTTTTGAAATCCTAACTGTTTCAAAATCAGGATATTTTTTACCCTAAACCATAAACATAGAGACCTAAAGCCTGATCCCTACGCCCTAAAATCTAAACTATGAGCCCTTATACCCTATAAACCCTAAACCTTAAGCTCTAATTACACCTAAACACTAAATTTTGAGTCTTAAACCCTAAAACCATAAATGCTAACTCCTAAATACTACACCCTCAATGGTAAACCATGAGTAAACCCTAAGTGTAAACCCTCAACCATAAACCTCGAACCCCAAACCCCAAAACATTAGCCCTAAATCCTAACCCTAAACCCTAAACCCAAAACCTAATTCTTAAACCTAAACATTGATCCCCTTAAACCCTAAAAAATGATAACCCCGAATCCTAAACCTGGAATTTTGAGCCCAAAAACTAAACCCTAAACACTAAATCCCCAGAGCCCTAAACCTTCAACCTAGAAACCTTAAAATAGTAAGATTTGGAAAAACTTGGTATTTTAAAAACTTGGGATTTTTAAAATGTCAAGATATTTGAAAAAGTTAGGATGTTAAAAAACTTGAGATTTAAAAAAAAGTCACGACTTTGGAAAAAGTTGTTTAAAAAAGTTTTTATTTTTGACAACATCAATATTTAAAAAATGTTGGGACTTTGAAAATGTTTAGATTTTGAAACAAGTTCAGGTTTTAGAAAAAAGAATATTTTGAAAAAGTCAAGATTTTTTAAAAGTTGGGATATTCTAAAGAGTTGGGCTTTTCACATTTTTGAAGAGTGGATTTTTTAAAAAGTCAAGATTTTTGAAAAACTTGACATTTTCAAAAAAAGGTGGGATTTTTTAGAAGACAAGGATTTTATAAAATTTGAGATTTTCCAAAAAGTCGTGATTTTGTAAAAGTGAAGATTTTTGAAAAAGTCAGGATTTTAAAAATAGTCAAGATTTAGGAAAATGTTGGGATTTTTACAACGTAAATTTTTTTGAAAAAGTTAAGATTTTTGAATAAGTTAGGATATTCAAAAAAGTCCTGATTTTTAATATTTGTGATTTTCAAAAATATAATTTTTAAAAAGTAAGGATTTTAAAAAAATTTGGCATTTTTGATAAAGTTGAGATTTTAGAAAATTCAAGAATTTTTAAAAAGTTTGGATTTCTGAAAAAGTTTTGATTTTTGAAAATGTCGTGTTTTTTGAAATAGTTAAGATTTTTGAAAAAGTTGGGATTTTCGAGAAAGATATAATCTCAAAAAAGTCAAGATTAGCAGGAATTTGAAAAGGTCATAACTTGTGCTCCGAGTGTCTGTTTGAATCCATTTTCTTTAAACCACAAGTTTCAAAAATCTCAAATTTGTTTAAATATTAGGATTTTCAGAAAAAAAAAAAAGTTGTAAGTTTGAATTATTTAGATTTTCCACAAATTATGGATTTTTAAAATGTCATGATTTTTGAAAAAGTCATTATTTTAAAAAAGTTGTGAATTTAAAAAAAAGGATTTTAGAGGATTTGTAATTTTACAATAAGATAGAATTTCGAGGAAGTTGGGATTTACAAAAAGATAAGATTTTGAAAAAGTGCAATTTTCAAATAAGTGGGAATTACAAAATTGTGGAGATTTTTATATCCCTACTGTTTTGAATATACTATTCTTTTTTAAATCCTAACATTTTCAAGATCTTTACTTTCTCAAAATTCCAACTTTTATAAAATCGTGACTTTTTTGAAAATTATGAATTTTTAAAAATCATGAGTATTTTAAACTTATCACTTTCAAAAGCTTTGAAAATAATATTTTTGAAAATCATGACTTTTTAGAAATGCTAAATGTTTCAAAATTGGGATATTTTTGACATCGTGACTTTTTCAAAATTGTGACCTCTAAAGCCTAAACCCTAAAACTTGAAACTCGAGTTGTATATGCTGAATCCTAAACCCCAACATCCTAAACACTAAGCCCAAACCCCTAAATCCTAAACCATAAACCCTTAACATTGAATCCTAAACCCTAAACCCTCAGCCATAAACCATAAACCTAAATCCCTAAATCATAAAACCTAAACTCTAAACCCATACCTTAAACCATAAACCCTAAACCCTCATCCCTGAGCCATGAAGCTTAAACCCTAAACCCTAAGCCCTAAACAATTAACAATAAACCCTAAAACCCTAACCTTTAGCCTTAAACTCTAATCCTACGAATAATGAACCCCGAGCATTAGGCCTAACCCTACAAACTCAATCCTATACCTTGAACCATGTTCCCTAAGCCAAAACCCTAAACCCTAACCTTTAGCTAGAGGCCTAAACCCTAAACTCATAACCCCAATACTTAAACCCTATACCATGGACCCTATACCATTAACACTTGAGAGCTCTAAACCCTAACCCCTATGCCTTTAAACCATAAACTCGGAGCCATATACCATATAAATCCTAAACCTTAAGCTCTAATTGCTCCTAAACATTGAGAGCTACACCCTGAAACCCTAAATTCTAAATCCTAAATATTAAACCCTAAATGTGTAATGCCCCATTTTTCAGTCTCTCTCTTTTTTTCTTCTTCGATGATTGTTTTGCTAAGCGTTTAACACTATTGTGCTCCTGTTGATCTTTGTTGGTTTCACCTTTTTGATTACCCTGTTAAGGAAAAATCTCATCCTCAAATTCAATAGGTGGTTTGAATGATGACTTGATGTTGTTAGGTCCTGACCAGCTAGAGGGAACATCTAGATAATAATAATTATTCTTTTGAATTGTCGATTTGTTGCTATTATTGTTTTGGTCAAGACGGATATGTTGGTCCTTGTTAATGTGATTAATAAGTAGCATTAAGTTATGATAATAATAGTAATAAAATCATTATTTTAATTATCGATCGACGATAACTTCATTATCTAATCGTCGACTTGTCATAAACTTTGTTGTTAGTTATCGATAAGTGATTTTAGTGTTTGGACTGGTCGCTTCGCGGACCGAGCCTCGATTCGCGCAAGAGGAGCTTGTTGTTGGTGGTGCCTTGGTTACAAAAATTCATCCTTGTTCCTTGGTTGCTAGTGATTCATTTCGGTATGCATTTTTTTAACTAAGCTTAACTAGATTATTTATGCTTAAAAATATAATAATAATAATAATAAAATAAAATTCAGTGGTTTGCGTGGGAAAGAAGGGAGGTAGGTGGTGGCGCAGGCCATGAACTAATGACAAAATTAAATTCCTTGTACTTACCGTACCTCACTCTTTTTCAGTTGCCTGGTCCTTGTTGTGTGGCCATCTCCAAATGGCTCTACCTCTGCTGGCCGCACTTCTCTTCATTTAATAATTTTGACTTGCAAATCTTCCATGTCCTTGTTGTCTTCCTGCAATTTTCTGCTCTGGCGGCGTGAGACTTTCTTGGGGCGGACTACGTGTGGAGTGGTGGAAAAGCTTTGGAAAATTTGTCTTCCTTTGTTGTGCGCCTTGCCCCTTTTGACATGTTCCTTTTTCTTTTGTTTTTATTCACCTTCCCTGGCCACGATGAAACCTGCTCATGCCTAGTGCTGGTTGGACGTATGGAAAATGTGGTGGGAGGATTTCTGAGTGCACAGAACTTTTGGATGCCTTCCCTGCTGGCCACGTGGAGATCTCTGGGTGTGGAGCCTTGTTTGGTTCGGTGGAAATATACTCTTGCAGAAGCAGAGGAACAATTTTCTCTAGTGGTTGAAGAAATTGTTGTTAATCTTAAAGGACCAAGAGAGCAGTATTGACAGAATGGCACAGAAAGCAATAATAAAGAATGGTTGTTGTCTAATACAATGTATGGAATTAAATGATGTTACCTGGAATATAATTTTGAGCCTATGAAAAGGAATATTGGAAATTGGAATGCACGTTCCTTGCCTTGCTCAAGCTTGTGTGTAACTAATAAACATGTTTTGTCAGTGTCTGGAGTAGAGATTCCAGAGCCAATAAAGATAACAGTTCTTCTTCATTAGTCAAGTCATAATCTTAAAGCTTGTGCACCTCGGGTAGATTATATTCCAGCTAAGGAAGATGTAAGGGTTATAATAGTAATAGTGAAATTAGACACGGTGTGCCTTGCCTCAAGGGAACTCTCTTTATTAGATGTAGTTTCAAAGTTGTTAGTACCAGGATTGTTTGACCAGCTAAAGGCTATGCGGAAAGTAGAAATACAAAAAAACTAGAAAACCAAAGCTGAGCATATATCATTTTTGTCCTCCAGGAAGAGATTTCCTGCATCCTGTAATAGTCATATATGATCTTAGCTATGGTGAAACTGAAACAAAACAAGATTTTAAGAAGAGGTGGGAGTGTGGATGTTCGGGTTTGAGAGGAATGTTAGTGACTCTACACTTTGCTAAACCATTGTTTTTTTTTTTACATATATATCGTGAATTCGAACCACCTTTTCCTTGTATTGATTTGTCAGTTGGACGCCTTACTAGGAGACCTCTCCTTTCTACTTGTTCTATTCTTGTTTTCACTTTTATCGCTATCAGTGTGTTAGTAGAAAGCACGCATGTGTCGTCGTCTCTGGGTGTTATGTTTTCCTTGCTCGAGTGATCGACCCTCATCTTTTCGTTTATGTATATCTTCTTCTCTACGATTGAGTTTTAAGTTATTATGTTGTCCCAGCTAGTATACTCGTTGTCATTAAAATAAGTTTGCGATAACTATGCAGCTCCTTCCTATCATCTGAGTTTGTTTTCTTTTTTTTTCTTTGTATTCATCGAATGTTGTTAAATCTCTTCCTCAAACCCCTTCAATAATCTTCTTGACATCGGAAAGATAGGTTGTAGAATTGGAGTGATCAACACTTGGGCTATCCAGGGTTGGAGTTTCAGTAATAAAACTTTTAGAATGAAAAAGTTTGTGTGCAATGCGTTTCAGATCCCACGTGTGTAGACTCCCGTATTATCTTTCATCTTGTTCCTAGGCTTTTAAGGCCATCCTCAGGAAGTACCTTGACCATCCCTATCAACTTGAACCGTAACTAGCTTTTTGGATCAGCTAAGCTCGAGGTTTCAATCGTGCGAATCCAGACCCGTTAACACTAGAATAGTTTTAGTCTTATCCCCCTCTCAGAATTATTGTTGATGGCATTTCTTTCTATTTTCCTAACTTGCATTCTTTCTCTTTTATAATTTTAATGCTATTAATTAATATTGGTCATTTTCTATGCACGTAATTACCTTAATATTTTGTGATGGAAATTGCCTTAAACGTGATTAATCTTGGGAAAAAACTCATCTTGCATTTGATAGTCTTATGGATTCATAGTGGAAGGTTTTGTTTTGTTAATGTCACTTAGAAATTTATGTTTGTATCTATGTGTGATGACGGTTGACTGTGTTATGAAGGGTTGACTTAAAATATTGTTGTTTAAAAAAAAAAGTAATTTATTTTAAATTAACCGAACTTTAGAATTACTGTGGAGGTTTGTAAATCCTTAGTGATATAAAAATTTGGATGACGTTTTGTATACTCTTGTTTGACGGAGTTCCCTTCTTCTCTTGCGTGTTATTACTAGCCTTTAAGGCATTGGCCCTTCTTGAATGATTTGGGAATCTCTTGGAGTTAATGGTCAAGACTAGTATACCTTGCCTTCGCTTCAAAACTTATGTCGTGTCGTGTCCGTGTATCTAATTTCAGTGATATGCTCTATGTGATTACAGGAATGAAATTCTAATATGCTTGGCCTTTCATGTTAATCTGTGAACATTGTGGTTCCTCTTGGTTAGGCTGATCAGCTCTTGTCTTTTAGAAATCTTATATTAAAGCCTATGCTTTTGGTATCTTTTGGTAATTTTAGATGGATGGCATGTGTGACAAACTTCAATCTTGTAAATATTTAATTGTTGATGGGAATCTTGTTTCTTATAGATTGTTTATTCCTTCTTATAAGGCCAAGAGCCATTCTCGTACAATTGTTAAACTTTCTTATAGTTATTTTTTCATTTCATAATTGAAGTACAAGGCCTTTTCTTCTTTGATTGGCATGGTAGAGACTTTATGATAATTTGAGGTGTTGTTGTGTTTAGGGCATTGACCCAATTCTCATAATAGAGTGTTTCTTTCATGGTATTGTTAGACTTTAGTTATGGTGGCTTTGTGTAGCCTTATCTTGCTCAGTTCTCGCAAACTGACTCTTGTGTAAAAAAAAATTGTTGCAGATGGCTTATGTGGGTAGATGAGGGATAGACTTGTAGACTTTTGCATCAACCTCAGTTGAGAAGTTCTTTTGCATGAATCCTTTTTATATTGTTCAACTATTGATAACGTCCAGTGGAAAATGTAGAAGAGGATCAATGTCTTAGTATATTGTATTGTGGATTATGTCATCTTAACTTTGGAAACCTTGGATTGTCTATCTTGGAAAATATAAGAAAATTGGTTTACCTCTTTGTTGAGTGGCCTTAATGGATTATCGGTATTCTAAGAGTTGATGTAACCTTGTTTTGTTTTCATAAATGAGTATTGTTAAACTTTACCCTTGTGAATAAATGTTGAGTTAAATTTTTCTAAGACTTAGTAATAATGTGTCATAAGTAAAATAAAATGGGTTGTTTAATACTTGTAGAAGTTAAACTAAAATTTATATTGCAAATAAATTAATGTAGCGGTGACCAACTTGAGAGCATGTAATTCCTTAAGTGATCAAAGATGAAACTATCCTTTGTTAAGTAACATTATATAACTTGATATCCCTTTTATGGTGAAATATCCCTTTTATTAAATTCTTAAAGACGTAAGGGAGATCTAAGGTTAATTCTGGAAGATAATAAGATTTAATAAGCTGGAGAAAACAATTTAGAAACCACGCAATCTATCTCTCAGCCATTGGAAGGTAAATTGTTTTATTTTATAAAACTCATTCAGTAAAGCCTAAGTAAAATCTTTAATAATTCTGGTTAAGATCTCTAGCTTCAAATAAATATTGGCAATAACTAATGAGGTCTTAAAGATGATTTCAACTCGACCTTCTCCCTCTAACCTTTTTCCAAGGCACTTTGTATTTCTTCTCTTAAGTGTGTTGAATGCAAACCCATGTTGTCATATGGGCATGAACAAGTTCTAGTAGCGTTAGTGTGAATAGATGGCCTTGTGGAATTAAATTACCCCTTTTTCTAAATTAAGAAAATAAACATAATAGAGAAGACTTAAAGCAAATTTCTCTTCAGAGTAAAAGTAAGAAACTAAGCGTTTTAAGAGGAATCATATGAATCATATCTAGAGTCCTAGAAAACTTAAGTTAAGGATCGAAAGATGTTTTATCAAAATAAATAACCTTCAATAATTTCTCATTGTGGCTTGCCCTATCTGTAAGTGTGTTATGTGGTGGTTTCCTATGTTGTCTTGTCAAAAAGAAAAGTGAATTATCCTTGATGGGTGTGAACATTTCCGTGCTACCTTTGTGGTCATCCTTGTATCGAGTTGTTCACAGAGTTAGTTGTAACCTTGGTGGTGACATGTTGTGTCGTGTTTTTGTGTCATATCCTATTTCTACTTGTGTTGTTAGTCTACTGTGAATTTTTTTAGGTCATTACAAAATGTAAATCCCTCACCTATAAAATTCAAACCCCAAACCCTAAAATCTGAGCCCTAAACCCTAAAACCTAATTCTTAAACCATAAACTCTTATCACCTGAACCCTTAAGCTCAACCCTAAATCCTGAATCTATAATGCCCGTCCCTTGTCCTTCTTTTTCTTCTTTGATGACCGTGTTGCTAAGCATTTAACGTTGTTGTGCTCCTGCTGATCCTTGTTGGCTTCGCCTTTTCGATTACCCTATTAAGGAAAAATTTTTCTCGAATTCGATAGGTGGTTTGAATGATGACTTGATGTTGTTGTTAGGGTGTGACCGGCTAGAGGGAACATCTACATAATAATAATTATTCCTTTTGAATTGTCGATTCTTGCTATTATTGTTTTGGTCAAGCTTGTATGTTGATCCTTGTCAATGTGATTAATAAGTAGTATTAAGTCGTAATAATAATAGTAATATAAATAGTAATAATATTATTATTTTAATTATCGATCGACGACAACTTCTTTATCTGATCATCAATTTGTTATCAACTTTATTGTTAATTATCGATAAGTGATTTTATTGTTTGGATTGGTCGTCTTGCATTGTTTTGGATCTAGTCCCTCCTCAAGGCTTGCTTGTGTACTCATTTTATTTGTTTTAAAGGTGAAATAATATTACTACCACCTGAAGCCGACCGAGTCTCCTCTCGTATTGTTTTTTTAGGTATACCTATTTTGATGAGAAGAATGGATTTAAAATAAAATTAAAATGAGAAATAGAAGCATAATTAATTTTTTTAAAAAAGGAGGGGGAGATGAGTCGTTTTAGGGCTCTTTATCTCCTTTTGAGTTTTTTAAAAATAAAGGGATTAAATATTAAAAAAGAAAGAGGCCCGTGATTTGTGGGGGGGATTTAGGGCAAAAGGGGGTTCCTTTGTGTTTTTTTTCTAGATTTTGCTGAGTGTGAGAGAGTCGCCGCCATGGGAAGAAGCTCCACACTTGTTTGGCACACCACCAGGCAGGAGGGAGGCCGCATTTTTCTTTGTGGAGACATCCACGCATGGCATAATGCCCCTACACCGCTTCACCTCCTTCCACGTGGTCATAGCTTAGCATGTTGGTGGATTTGTATGGTTGTGTGGCCTCCTCCCACCTGTGTAAAGAAAAAAATGAATTTCTAGAACCTGTGTGGGCTTTAACAACGCAAAAAGATAGAGGGGTTTTGTCAGATATTGTAGTTGCAAATGCTCTGGTGGACATGGATACAATGTTTGACCAAATGAAACAACTAGACAACTTCTCATGGATTTTGAGGACGACAGTATACAGAAAACGTGGGGGGGGGTTTTCCTCATAAGGCAATCACACTATTTCACCATGCAACAAACAGGTCTCCAACCTGATAGTTTACATTGCCAACGTATCTCTAGCCTATGTAAAATGTGGAAGCTTTGGAGCAGGGTATGAACATTAGAATCTATTTTTTTGTAAGATTTTACACTTGCAAGTGTCATAGTTGATATGCGTGAAAAATGTGGAAGTGTATTCAAGTCATGTGAACTATTCAACAAAATGCCTCAGATATTTCAGCTCATGGAATGCAATGGTTTCAGGGTATTCATAGATGAACTTGTTGTAAAGGCCTTTGAAAATTTGAAGGAAATGTATTTGGCAGTTGTGAAGCAACACTTAACAACCTTTTTCAACACCCTCTCAGCTGCAATGCCAAAATAAGTGTTTTAAATTGGGTATGGACATCCTTCAAAGAATTATGGAAAAGGTTTTTTTGACATTTTATATAGTTGGAGAAAAGCATTCACACAGGGTAGGAGAAATATTTGACAAAACGCCTCAAAGAAATGTTGTCTCATGGAGTGCCATGATTGCAGGATATGCACATAATGGATTTGTTCAAAAGGCTTTAGAAACTTGCAAGCAACTACATATTTTGTTGGAAAACTTCAAGTGATCGGGAAGTTTGTGTGACGTGGTGGAGGTTAGATCAAGGCTCGTGAACTGGTTGATGAAGTGCCAAGCGAGATGCTGAACCGAATCCCGTAGTTTCGACCGACTTCGTTCTCTAGGCATGGTTCATCTTCCCTTACCTCTCATAATTCTCGTGTTTTAGTTCTCTTTTGCAAATTAATAGAATCTTAAAATATTAGGTTTTTAATACAGTTAAATGTTTATATCAACTCGTTGCAAAAACAATGAAAGGTCGTGTCGTAACTCACAAAATCAAAATAACTCTTCTGCATTAAACCACGAACTCCCACCCTCATTCTGAGGTGATGTAGAAAACTTCCTACCCAACTGGATCGCTACAACATTATTTTATTAACAGATGAAATTGACTTTCTAGTAATAACGTTGATCATCTCCCGGTTTAAATAGTTGATTTTTACATTTTTGGAGACTCATTAAGTACCCTTCGTAACTCTAAAAATGAGATGTTAAGCTTCATTCGTGTACCTTGGTATGCGAGGAGTCACCTTGACCTTTGGATTGACCCCGAATGAACATATGAGATCTTTTTGACGCTCTTATAGGAGCCTTGTTACATTGTTTTACAGTAGTAAAAAGTTGTTAAATCTAGAAAGTTGGATTTCATTTTGAACCACCTTTTGAAACTGGATAGAGAAATTAATTTCCATCTTCGCAAACCTCTAGTGTTTATACTAGACAATTTCATGGAACCTTCAGTTTAGGGAAAAACATCTTTCTGGATATTTTGATGATGACATTTTGTAGGCCTTTGGTCGTAGTTTGACAAGGTCAAACTAGACCAATTAGGACCGGTGGCTTCAGAAAACTTGTCGCCGTTTGAAGACTGTTTTCTAGTTCTGAATTCCATCGACTCTGTTGAATTCTCTCGTATATATGGGAACTTGTAGGAAGTTTCTTGTGGCGTGTTCATCCATCGAATGTCATTTTTGGACATGGATTTCCGAGCCCTCAAACTAACTTTTGTTCATTTGCAACTGGGTCAACTACGACCAGTGGCCCTATGGAAAACTAGCCGCCAAACACAAACCATTCACTTTTTCCCAATTCCGTCAGTTGCTATGAACTCTTGGTATATCTGGGAACACGTAGAAAGTTGATCGTGGTGTGCGTTCACATCGGAAGATAACTTTTGGAAGCGGTTTCTTAGCCTCCGAGCCCATTCTGAACGTTCTTGTAGCTAGTAAGAAAATGTAAAAATAGAAAGTTGTGGGACCCTCGTCGGGTTGCCAAACCACCATGGATACTTTTGCCACATGTAAATAATTGTTTAAAACTCTATAGTGTAATTGTTGTGTGAAATAGAACTTTTGACAAAATGGTGTTTTCTCTCTCTTCCCTTCTCTTTCTCTCTCCTAGGTTACAAAATGAAGTGAAATGAAATGCATTGAATACATGTCTCTAAACTTTTTTCTCTCACTTGCAAATTGTAATTATTATTATATGTAAATGGGAAACTGAAAAATGATAATTATGTTAGATTAGGGTGGATGCCATGCCAGTGAATTATCGTTGATATCATGCTCACGTGGTTTTGCAGGATGAAAGAATGATGACAAAAAGGTGATGTGTAATTCATTTATTTATCTTGTAATTTATATAGTTCATTGTTAAATGAATAAATGGATAATGTTGTCTCATGTTACAAACTATTATATTTGAAAAATTGTTGATATGTATGAGATGTTGGTTTCAAGGACATCTAGGAAATGTGCATTTAATCATAGGTCAATTAGATAATAGTACACCTGGTAAAAAGGTTTGACATTTATATAAGGTAAATGAATCTGAAGTAATATCTTGTAGTGCATATTTAGTGTTCAATAAATGATTAACGAGTCATCTTGTGCATTCATACTTTGTAAATGTAATAAAGAGATTTAAATGAAACACTCTACCCTTGTTCAATATCGGAGCAAAACTTGTTTTTCATGTGTGATTCTCCTTACCGTAGAAGACATTGAAAACCGTAGAGTGAACTTAAACCCTGCACTCGATGGAAATCTCCTAATTTGAGTAAACAAGAGCCCAAGAATGGGTTTATCGGCTTAGTCAGTATGGTTAGTGACATTGTCATAAACCCGTCTGATAGGAATGCCTTAGTCAAACTTTCCTTGGAGTGCGTAGAGCTAACTCTTCCTTCGTAGCCTAGCGGACTACCTTGTCATCCAAAGATAGACTTAAAATTAAAGTTCTTCATCGAGTGAAAACCCTGTTGGATCCAGACATCATAGATGGAGGTTGTGACTTAGTTGTTCTAGGTCTTAAACTCCTGTTAATGAACCCCTTAGCTCCGCTCAGACTAAATGTGTTACCTTGGTATTCTCTCAACATAACACCTTGGTCCCTTCTGGAAGATGGTTTAGCATAAATTGGTCCTCTCGCTTAAAAATGCATTTATAGTTGAGGGGTAGACCCTTAGGTGAAGTTGGAATTAATCTAAAACTCAGTTGATTTAGATGTTAACTTAGGGTTCGTGTGTAGTTTCAAGTCTTCTAATCTTATATGTCTTCAAGAGGTTAGTCCAACACTTCGTAACTCCTTTTACAAGACAATACTAATAATGAGACCATAATGTGACGTGGAAAATAAAGCATATAAAAGTAAAGACGAGATTTGAGGTTCGGAATAATGCCACTCTTGGAGACCTTACAACGCAATTAAATATATTCTTATGTTTCAAAAAATATGAATTGCCTTGGCGTGTTCAACCTTCGAGAAAACAAAATACATATATAAATCAAAATGGAATTCCTCAAGTCATTGAATTGGAATAACTATGGTAGGGAAATAACTAACCGTGATCGAGGTATGTTTTCGGTAAAAAGCTATCTCGCATCTAAATCTCTCGTTAAAACCTAATAACGCTATATGGACACCAAGTCACATACACTTGAGTGGTAAGAGTAAAAAGGTAGACATTGAAGGTATGTTCGAGAAGAAGATTTTTAACATGAGAGTAAGATAATTAAGTACTTTATATGCATTTGAATTATGCCAAATAAGTGTGTAAGTTATGGGAAATTTTGTAAAGAATAAGAAGCTAACTTAAAATGGTCAAACTGTAAATTATATGTGGGATGAACTTAAATTTTCTGTAGTTGGAAAAAGGAGGAAGCTATCCTTGCACAATAATGTTCTTGGAATGTTAATCGTAACTAAAATACAATTAAAGAAATGATGTGTTGTGGGTTCGCCATTCCTAAAGTCATGTTTCTTGTGGTTGGGTCATTACTAGTAACCATTCATTGGGAAAAGTGTGGCATCGACATGCCTATGTTGTTTTCATGTGTCTATGTGAGTCGATGACTTATGTGATTGTCATATGCGAGTCGAGTTTCTATACTTAGAGCCCTTGTTGTGTCGTGTGTAGCGAGCATTGTAAGTAAAAAAATTATCCTAGTATTTTACTGTTGTAATTATGTGTGTAAAATGTGGGCACTACAGGAATCCTAAACCCTAAGCCCTAAGCCCTAATCCCTAAATCCTAAACACTAAACCCTAAACCCTTAATCCCGAGCCCAAAACCTAAACCCTAAACGAATAATCCTCAACCCGAAACTAGAAACATTAAAATAGTTATATTTGGAAAAAGTTGGTATTTTTAAAAACTTGAGATTTTCAAAAGTCATGATTTTTGAAAAAGTCATTATTTTCAAAAACTTGAGATTTTCAAAAGGTCCCAACTTTTGAAAAAGTTCCAATTTTAAACAAAGTTATTAGTTTTGAAAACATCAATTTTAAAAATGTTGGGACATCGAAAATGTTCAGATTTTCAAACAAGTTGAGGTTTTCAAAATATGAATATTTTGAAAAAGTAAGGATTTTTGAAAGAGTTGGGCTTCTCAAATTGTTGAAGAATCAGGGGTTTTGAACAAGTCAAGATTCTTGAAAAATTGATATTTTCAAAAAAGTTTGGATTTTTGAAAAGACAACATTTTAAAAATTAGAGATTTTTTAAAAGAGAAGATTTTCAAAAAAGTTAGGATTTTGGAAAAGTCAATATTTTGGAAAATGTTGGGATTCTTAGAACTTCAAGATTTTTGAATAAGTCAGGATATTCAATAAAAGTCCCAATTTTTAAAATTTGTGATTGTCGAAAAAATATAATTTTTGTAAAGAGTAAGGATTTTCAAAAAAGTCGGCATTTTTTTATAAAGTTTAGATTTTAGAAAATTTTGGAATTTTTAAAAGGTGTGTTTTCTGAAAATATTTTGATTTTCTAAAACCTCGTGATTTCTGAAATAGTTGTGATTTTTTAAAAAGGTTTTCGAAAAAATTAGGATTTTTGAAAAAGTTATAACTTGTGCTACAAGTATCCGTTTGAGTCCTTTTTTTTTAAAACCATGTGTTTGAAAAATCTCAACATATTTAAAATATCATGATTTTCAAAGAAAAGTTGGGAGTTTGAATAATTTATATTTTCTATAAATTCTGGATTTTTCAATAAGTCATGATCCTTGAAAAAGTAATTATTTTCCAAAAAGTTGTGAATTTTAAAAAAGTTAGGATTTTAAAGAATTTGCAATTTTAGAAGAGGATAGAATTTCAAAATTTTAAAAAAGTTTGAATTTCAAAATTTTTAGAGTTTGTAAAAAGTCTAGATTTTCAAAAAAGTTAAGATTATGAAAAAGGTTTGGATTTCGATCAAATATTGGGATTTCAAAAAAATTTCATTTTGAAAAAGCTAAGAATTTTGAGAAAGTTGAGATTTTCAAAAATACAAGTTTTGAAAAAGGTCAATTTTCAAATAAGTTTGGAAGTACAAAAATGTAGAGATTTTAAATCCCAACTATTTTGAATAAGTTTTTTTTTTTTTAATCCTAACATTTTCAAAATCTTTACTTTTTCAAAATTCTAACTTTTTATAAAATCGTGACCTTTTGAAAATTATGAATTTTTAAAAATTCATGAATTTTTTAAAAATTATGAACTATTTAAATTCATGACTTTATAACTTTTAAAATCATTGAAAATACATACTTTTTGAAGATCATGAATTTTTAGAGATCATAACTATTCCAAAATTGGGATATTTTAGAAATCACGACTTTTTCAAAATTGTCACCCTTAAACCCTAAAACCTTAAACATGAGTCGATAAACAATAAACCCTAAACCCCAACATCTTTAATCCTAAGCCCAAAACCCTAAATCCTAAACCATAAACCATAAACCCTTAACATTGAATCCTAAACCCTAAACCCTCGCTAGATACCGTAAACCCAAATCCCTAAATCATAAAACCTAAACTCTAAACCCCAAACCTTAAACTATAAACCCTAAACCATGATCCCGAGCCATGAAGCCTAAACCCCTAACCCGAGCATTAAAAAACCCTAAACCTAACCCTAAACCTGAAAACCTAAACCCCTTAAGCCAAAACACAAAACCTAAACCCTAAACTCATAACCCTCATCCTAACCTAAACCCAAGCCTTAAACCCCAAAACCTAAACTATGAGCTCTTATACCCTAGAACCCTAAATCCTAAACCCCTTGGGCCTAAACCATAATCCCTAAATCGTAAAAAAAACCTATACCTTAAACTATAAACCCTGAGCCTTAAGCCAAAACACTAAAACCTTAAACCCCTAAACTCATAAACCTTGGGAACCTAAAGAACACTAATCCATGGAACCTAAACCATTAACACTAAGACCTAAAGCCTAATCCCTACTCCTTAAAACCTAAACTATGAGCCCATTTAGACCTAAAGCCTGATCCCTAAAATGTAACCCTAAACCTTAACCCTATAAACCCTAAACTAATTACACCTAAACCCTAAAGCCAAAAAAGCCTTAAACCCTAAAACCATAAAAATTCTACACCCTCAATCGTAAACCATGAGCCGTAAACCTAAGTGTAAAACCCTCAATCCTAAACCTCAAACCCCAAACCCTAAAACCTTAGCCCTAAATCCTAACAATAAACCCTAAACCCAAAAACCATAAAACCTAATTCTTAAACCTAAAAATTTATCCCTGGAAACTTGAAAATGACCCTAAACCCTAAAGGCCCAAAACTTAAACCCTAAACAATAAACCCCGAGACCTAAACCTCATCCTAGAAACCTTAAAATAGTTATATTTGGAAAAAGTTGGTATTTTGAAAAGATATTTAAAAAATTTTAAAGATTTTAAAAAAGTCACGACTTTGGAAAAAGTTGTTTTAAAAAAAAATATTTTTGAAAACATCAAGATTTTAAAAATGTTGAAACTTTGAAAATATTCAGATTTTGAAACAAGTTGATGATTTTGAAAAGTGAATATTTCAAAAAATTCAGGATTTTTTAAAAGTTATAATTTTTGAAATAGTTGGGCTTTTCACATTTTTAAAGAGCTGGGATTTTTGAAGAGTGTGGATTTTAGAAAAAGTCAATATTTTTGAAAAAATCGACATTTTAAAAAAAGTTGGGATTTTTTAGAAGACGTGATTTTAAAAAATTTGAGATTTTCTAAAAGTCTTGATTTTGTAAACGTGAAGAATTTTTAAAAAGTTAGGATTTTCAAAATAGTCAAGATTTTTGAAAATGTTGGGATTAATACAACATCTAGATTTTTGAAAAAGTCAAGATTTTTGAATAAGTAAGGATATTCGACATTGTCCTGATTTTTAATATTTGTGATTTTAAAAAATATAATCTTTTTAAAATGTTTGGATTTCTGAAAAAGTTTTGATTTTTGAAAACGTTGTGATTTTTGAAAAGTTGAGATTTTTTAAAAGTTATAATCTCAAAAAGTCAAGATTAGATGGAATTTGAAAAGGTCATAACTTGTGCTCTGGGTGTTCTGTTTGAATCCATTTTTTGTAAACCACAAGTTTCAAAAATATCAAATTTGTTTAAATATTAGGATTTTAAAAAAAAAAAAAGTCAAAAGTTTGAATAATTAAGATTTTCCAAAAAAATGGATTTTTAAATGTATCATGGTTTTTGAATAACTCATTATTTTCCAAAAAGTTGTGAATTTAAAAAAAAAATAGGATTTTAAAGAATTTGCAATTTTAGAAAAAGATTGAATTTTGAGAAAGTTGAGATTTACAAAAAAGATAAGATTTTGAAAAAGGGGCTATTTTCAAATAAGTCAGGAATTACAAAATTGAGGATATTTTTCTATCCCTACTATTTTGAATATAGTATTTTTTTTTAAAATCCTAACATTTTAAAAAAATTAATTTTTTAAATTTCCAACTTTTTATAAAATCACATCTTTTTGAAAATTATGAATTTTTAAAAATCTCGAGTATTTTAAAATATGTGAAATTTTTAAATGCACGACTTTATCACTTTCAAAAGCTTTGAAAATACAAACTTTTCAAAAATCATGACTTTTTGGAATCCTAATTGTTTCAAAATCAGGATATTTTTGACATCGTGACTTTTTAAAAAATTTGACCTTTAAAGCCTAACCCTAAAACATGAAACTTGAGTCGTAAATGATAAACCCTAACATCCTAAACCATAAACCATAAAACATAAACCTTAACATTGAATCCTAAACCCTAAACCCTCAACCATAAACCATAAACCCAAATCCCTAAATTGTAAAACCTAAACTTTAAACCCATACCTAAAACCATAAAACGTAAACCATGATCCCGAGCCATGAAGCTTAAACCCTAAAGCCTAAGCCCTAAACCATAAGCAGCCTTAAACCCTAAACTCTAAACAATGAACCCTAAAGCCTTAGGCATAACCCAAAAACCTCAACCCTATACATTGAACCATGATCCCTAAGCCAAAACCCTAAACCCTTAATCTTTAGCTAGAGGCTTAAGCCATAAACCCTAAAATCATAACCCCAATACTTAAACCCTAAAGACCCTATACCATAACACCGAGATCCTAAATACCATTAAACCCTAAACTGAGCCCTATACCATATAAACCTAAACCTTAAGCTCTAATTAATCCTAAACCTGAGATCTAAACCCTGCCTTAAATTCTATATTCTAAATACTAAACCCTCATAAAATCTAAATGCAAATCCCTCAACCATAAACCTCGAACCCCAAACCCTAAAATTTGAGCCCAAAATCCTAACCCTAAACCCTAAAACCTAATTCTTAAACCCTAAACCTTGATCACCTAACCCCCCTAACCCTAAACCCTTAATCCTAAGCCCAAAACCTAAACCCTAAACCCTTAACACGATCCTTAAACCTAAACCTAAACGAAAACCTTAAAATGAAGTTAGATTTAAAAAGTTGGTATTTTAAAAAATGGGATTTTCAAAAATTCAAGATTTTTGAAAAAGTAAGTATTTTCAAAAAATTGAGATTTTCAAAAAAGTCTCGACTTTTGAAAAAGATGCAATTTTAAACAAAGTTATTAGTTTTGAAAACATCAAGATTTAAAAAATGTTGGGACATGAAAAATGTTCAGATTTTCAAACAAGTTTAGGTTTTCAAAATATGAATATTTAAAAAAAGTAATGATTTTTTAAAAGTTGGGATTTTCGAAAGAGTTGGGCTTCTCAAATTGTTGAAGGATCATGAGTTTTGAACAAGTCAAGATTCTTGAAAAACATGATATTTTAAAAAAAATAGGATTTTTGAACAAACGGTTTTGAAAAAAGTACATAATTTCCAATAAGTCATGATTTAGTAAGAGTGAAGAGTTTTTAAGGTAAAAGTAAGATTTTGAAAAAAGTTAAGATTTTGGAAAATTTTGGGATTCTTATAACGTAAAGATTTTTGAATAAGTCAGGATATTAAAAAAAGTCCCGATTTTTAAAATTTGCAATTTTCGAAAAAATATAATTTTTTTAAAGAGTGAGGATTTTCAAAAAACTCTGCATTTTTGATAAAGTTGAGATTTTAGAAAATTCTGGAATTTTTAAAAGGTGGGTTTTCTGAAAATGTTTTGATTTTCTAAAACCTCGCGATTTTTCAAAAGGTTGAAACGATTTTGAAAAATTTCAGATTTTCTTAAAAGTTATAATCTCAAAAAAGTCAAGATTTCAAAAATGTAGTGATTCGCCAAAATTAGTAGGAATTTGAAAAGGTCATAACTTGTGATACGGGTGTCCATTTGAGTCCATTTTTTTAAACCACGTGTTTGAAAAATCTCAACCTATTTAAAATATCATGATTTTCAACAAAAAGTCGGGAGTTTGAATAATTTATATTTTCTAGAAGTTTTGGATTTTGAATATGTCATGATTCTTGAAAAAGTCATTATTTTCCAAAAAGTTGTGAATTTCAAAAAAAGGATTTTAAAGAATTTGTAATTTTAGAAAATGGTAGAATTTCATAATTCTAAGAAAGTTAAAATTTCAAAAATTCTAGGTTTTTGAAAAAGTCAAGATTTTTAAAAAAGTTAAGATTATGAAAAGGTTTGGATTTTGATCGAAAATTGAGATTTCAAAAAAGTTCTGATTTTGAAAAAGCCAAGAATTTTGAGAAAGTTGGGATTTTTAAAATAGAAGATTTTCAAAAAAGTTGCAATTTAAAAAATAAGTTAGGAAGTACAAAAATGAAGAGATTTTTAAATCCCAACTATTTTTAATATCCTTTTTTTTTAAAAAAACCTAACTTTTTCAAAATCTTTAAGTTTACAAAATTCTGACTTTTTATAAAATCGTGAACTTTTTGAAAATTATGAATTTTTTAAAAATTTGAGAACTACTTAAATTCATGACTTTATAACTTTTAAAATTTTGAAAAATTGGAAAATCATGATTTTTATTTTAGAAATCTGACTTTTTTGGGAATCGCAACTTTTTCAAAATCACCCCCTAAACCCGTAAACCTGAAACTTGAGTTGTAAACACTAAAACCTAAACCCCAATATCCTTAATCCTAAGACCAAAACCCTAAATCCTAAACCATAAACCATAAACACTTTAACACTTAATCCTAAACCTCGGCCATAAACCATAAACCCAAATCCCTAAATCATAAAACTTAAACTCTAAACCCAAAACCTTAAACTATAAACCCTAAAGCATGATCCTTGAGCCATGAATTCTAAATCCTAAACCCTAAGCCCTAAACCCTAAACCCTAAATCCCAAACCCTAAACATAAACCCTAAAGCCTTGGGCCTAACCCTAAACTCAAAACCCTATACCTTGAATAGTGAGCCTTAAACCAAAACCTGAAAACCTTAAACCCTAAACTCATAACGAACCTAGAACCGATCCATCGACCCTAAACCATGAACACCGAGACTTAAAGCCTAATCCCTACTACCTGAAATCTAAACTATGAGCCCTTATACCCTATAAACCCTAAACCTTAACCTTTATTTACACCTAAACCAAAAAAATTTGAGTCTAAACCCTAAAACCATAAATGCTAAATCCTAAATAATACACCCTCAATCGTAAACCATGAACTGTAAACCCTAGGTGTAAAACCCTCAACCATAAACCTCAAACCCCAAACCCTAAATCCTTAGCCTTAAACCTTAAACCCTAAACCTCAAACCCCTATTCTTAAACCTAAATTCTTAAACCCTAAACACTAAAAATTTCCCTTTAACCCTAAACCCTCAACCTAGAAACCTTAAAATAGTTAGATTTGGAAAAAGTTGGTATTTTGAATAAACTTGGGATTTTCAAAACGACAAGTTTGTTTGAAAAAAGTTTTTATTTTTGAAAACATCAAGATTTAAAAAATGTAGGGACTTTGAAAATGTTCAGATTTTGAAACAAGTTGAGGTTTTTGAAAAATGAATATTTCGAAAAAGTCAGGATTTTTTAAAAGTTGGGATTTTCGAAAAGAGTCGATTTTTGCATTTTTGAAAAGTCAAGATTTTTGAAAAACCAACATTTTGGAAAAAGTTTGGGTTTTTGAGAAGACGTGATTTTAAAAAATTGAGATTTTCCAAAAAGTCATGATTTTGTAAAAGTAAAGATTTTTGAAAAAGTCAGGATTTTCAAAATAGTCAAGATTTTGGAAAATGTTGGGATTTTTAAAACATTAAGATTTTTGAAAAAGTCAAGTTTTTTAATAAGTCAAGATATTTGAAAAAGTCCTGATTTTTAATATTTATGATTTTCAAAAAATATAATCTTTTTAAAAAGTAAGGATTTTAAAAAATTCGGCATTTTTGATAAAGTTGAGATTTTAGAAAATTCAAGAATTTTTAATAAGTTTGGATTTCTGAAAAAGTTTTGATTTTTGAAAACGTCGTGATTTTTTACAAGTTTTTTAAATAGTTGTGATTTTCAGAAAAGTTATAATCTCAAAAAATTCAAGATTAGATGGAATTTAAAAAGGTCATAAGTTGTGCTCTGGGTGTCCATTTGAATCCTTTTTTGAAACCACAAGTTTCAAAACTATCAAATTTATTTAAATATAAGGATTTTCAAAAATAAATTTGAAAGTTTGAATAATTTAGAATTTCCAAAAATTCTTGATTTTTAAATATGTCACGATTTTGGAAAAGGTCATTATTTTCCAAAAATTGTGAATAAAAAAAAAAAAAAGGATTTTAAAGAATTTGCAAATTTAGAATTACAAAATTGAGGAGATTTTTATATCCCTACTATTTTGAGTATACTATTTTTTAAAAATTCTAACATTTTCAAAATCTTAACTTTTTCAAAATTCCAACTTTTATAAAATCGTGACTTTTTCAAAATTACGAATTTTTTAAAAATCACAGTATTTTAAAAATTGTGAACTTTTTAAATGCATGAATTTATCAATTAAAAAAATTAAAATGCAAACTTTTTGAAAATCATGACATTTTTGAAATTCTAACTATTTCAAAATCAGGATATTTTTGACATCGTGACTTTTTCAAAATTGTTACCTCTAAAGCCTAAACCCTAAAACTTGAAACTTGAGTTGTAAACACTAAACCCTAAACCCCAACATCCTAAACACTAAGCCCCGACACCTAAATCCTAAATCATAAACTCGGATCCCTATACCATATATACCCTAAACCTTAAGCTCTAATTACTCCTAAACATTGAGATATAAACCCTAAAACTTGAAAATATAAATCCTAAATACTAAACCCTCAATCATAAACCATGAGCCCTAAACCCTAAATGCAAATCCTTCAACCATAAACCTCAAACCCAAACCTTAAAATCTGAGCCCTAAACCCTAAAACCTAACCCTAATCCCTAAAACCTAAAACCTAATTCTTAAACCGAACCATGAACCTTAACCCTAAATCCTAAATCTTGAACCCTAAGCCTTGAGACCTAATCCTAAATCCTAAACACTAAACACTAAACATATACCCTAAACAAACAATCCTCAACCCTAAACCTAGAAACCTTAAAATAGCTAGATTTGGAAAAAGTTGGTATTTTAAAAAACTTCAAAAAGTAAAGATATTTGAAAAAGTTAGTATTTTAAAAACTTAATATTTTAAAAAAGTCACGACTTTTGAAAAAGTTGTAGTTTTAAACAAAATTGTTAGTTTTGAAAAGAACAAGATTTAAAAATGTTGGGACATGGAAAATGTTCAGATTTTAAAACAAGTTCAGGTTTACAAAATATAAATATTTCAAAAAAGTAAGGATTTTGAAAAGTTGGGATTTTGAAAGAGTTCGGCTTCTCAAATTGTTGAAGAGTTAGGATTTTGAACAAGTCAAGATTCTTGAAAAGCTTCTTATTTTAAAAAAAAGTTCAGAATTTTGAAAATACGATATTTTAAAAAATTACAGATTTTCCAATAAGTCATAATTTTGTAAAAGTGAAGATTTTCGAAAAAGTCAAGATTTTGGAAAATTTTGGGATTCTTAAAACGTCAATATTTTGAATAAGTCAGGATATTCTAAAAAGTCTCAATTTTTGAAAAATTATAATCTGAAAAAGTCAAGATTAGCAAGAATTTTAAAAGGTCATAACTTGTGCTCTACGTATCTATTTGAATCTATTTTTTTGAAACCACAAGTTTCAAAAATCTCAAATTTCTTTAAATATTAGGATTTTTAAAAAAGTCGAAAGTTTGAATAATTTAGATTTTCCAAAAATTCTAGATTTTTGAAAATGTCATGATTTTTCAAAAAGTCATTATTTTAAAAATAGGTGTGAATTTCAAAAAAATTAGATTTTTAAACAATTTGTAATTTTAGAAAACAAATTTTTTTGAGAAAGTTAGGATTTACAAAAAGACAAGATTTTGAAAAAAGGTGTCATTTTCAAATAAGTTGGGAATTACAAAACTAAGGATATTTTTATATCCATAATGTTTTGAATATACTATTTTTTTTTTAAATCCTAACATTTTAAAAATTCCAACTTTTTATAAAATCATGACTTTTTTGAAAATTGTGAATTTTTAAAAAATCACGAATATTTTAAAAATTGTGAACTTTTTAAATGAATGAATTTATCACTTTCAAAAGCTTTGAAAATACAAACTTTTTGACAATCATGACTTTTTCGAAATCCTAACTGTTTCAAAATTAGGATATTTTTGACATAGTGACTTTTTCAAAATTGCGACCTCTAAAGCCTAAACCCTAAAACTTGAAACTTGAGTCATAAACGCTAAACCCTAAACCCCAAGATTCTAAACACTAAGCCCAAACCCCTAAATTCTAAACCATAAACCATGTTCCATACCCTAAAACCATAAACCGTAAACCATGATCCTTGAGCCATGAATCTTAAAACCTAAACCCATACCTAAAACCATAAATCGTAAACATTCATGAGCCATGAAGCTTACACCCTAACCCCTAAGCCTTAGGACTAACGCTAAAACCTTAACCTTATACCTTGAACCATGAGCCCTAAGCCAAAACCCTTAAACCCTTTAGCTTTAGCTAGAGGCCTAAACCATAAAACCTAAAATCATAACCCCCATACTTAAACCCTCAATCATGGACCCTATACCATTAACACTAAGATCTAAACCCTAAACCCGACCACTATGCCTTAAACTCTAAACTCGAGCCCTATACCATATAAACCCTAAACCTTAATCTCTAATTACTCCTAAACACTAAGATCTAAACCCTAAAACCCTAAATTCTAAATCCTAAATACTAAACCTTCAATCGTAAACCATGAGCCCTAAACCCTAAATTCAAATCCCTCGACCATAAAACACAAACCCCAAAAACTAAAATCTGATCCCTAAATCCTTAATCTTGAACCCCGAGTCCCGAGCCCTAATCCAAAAATCCTAAACACTAAACCCCAAACCCTTAATCTTGAGCCGAAAAACCTAAACCCTAAACACTAAATCCTCAACCCGAACCTAGAAACATTAAAATAGTTATATTTGGAAAAAATGGATATTTTGAAAAACTTGGGATTTTCAAAAAGTCAAGTATTTTAAAAACGTGAGATTTTCAAAAAGTCGTGACTTTTGAAAAAGTTTTAATTTTAAACAAAGTTATTAGTTTTGAAAATATCAAGATTTAAATAAATTTGGGACATGAAAATGTTAATATTTTCAAACAAGTTGAGGTTTTATAAGTATGAATATTTCGAAAAGTATGGATGTTTGAAAAGTTGGGATTTTGAAAGAGTTCGGCTTCTAAAATTGTTAAGGAGTCAGGATTTTTGAAAAACTCAACATTTTCAAAAAGTTGGGATTTTTGAGAAGACGAGACTTTAAAACAATTTAGATTTTCCAAGTCGTGATTTTGTAAAAGTGATTTTTTTAAAAAGTCAGGATTTTCAAAATAGTAAAGATTTTGGAAAATGCTGAGATTTTTACAACGTCAAGATTTTTGTAAAGTCAGGATATTCTTTATTACTAGCAAAATGGATAGATAATAATAATAATAATTTTTATTTTTTATTTTTTAAAAAAGAAGGAAGCTTAGTGCGTTTGGTGGAACGTGGAAGTGGGGAAGGAGTGTTGTCAGATTTTGGGGTGCTGTTATAGACCTGTCAACTTCCCTGCATAATAATAATGACATTTGTTTTGGGATCCAATGCCTGAGAAAAAAAAGTCAAAACCTAGGTTAACGGGTAAATCTAGTTGTAAGTGGTTATTGCAGTGAATTCAGAGCATAAAGGGAACTGTGTAAATGCTCTTTCAGCTGTAGTCACCCTCCAATGAGTACCATGATGGGTCTAAATTGTACTGCACATGCTGATAAAGTAGAACCTGAATATTTCCTCACATCACTTTTCACAAATTTGAGTGACATGGTTCTGTATTTACGTTAGAAACAAGATAGTCTGTCTATCAAAAGAGTTTCTTTATCCTACCGTGGTTTTGTTTGTTTGATGCTGTTATAGTGTTTGACCAAATGAAAGAGGGAGACAACCTCTCATGGAGTATTTTGGCTGTGCATGGAATGCGTGGGTTTCCTTAAGAGACAGTCACACCATTTCTCATTGCAGCAAACAGGTCTCTAACCCGATGAGTTTACATTTGCTAGGATCCTCCCTAGTTGTGTCAAAAACAAGTTCTAGAACCTGCATGAACATCTTCAACGCATAAAAAGATAGAGGGGTTTTGTCAGATGTGGTAGTTTCAAATGCTTTGGTGGACGTATGAAGCTGCTCCATTTCTAGCCTCCAACCTGATCAGTTCATCTTTGCCACGTTTTCCCAGCCAGTGCCAAAATGTGAGCTTTAAAGCAGGTCATGAACGTTTAGCAAGGAGTTTGGTCAGGTGTTGTAGTTAGAAGAGACTCTGGTTTAGGCATGCCATTAGCTTCTCCTAGCCTCCCTCACTTTTAACCACTGATAAGGGCTTTTCCCCCTACTAGTTCAGCAATATGCTGTCAATTTAGCTAGGATTTTAGCGGATCTCAAACACCCATTTCAATATGCACGCATTTCCCAGTTCTTTCTTCTGATTATTTTCTACCTAGTTTACTTTCTTGATTTTCTCTGATTTCTGGTTTAAAGAAAGACACCCACATACCAAAAAGAATCCCACCCATATACCCAAAATAAATGATACCCATAATTTTGTTGAAGGAAAAAAATGATCCCCATTGGAAGAGGAATGTGAATGAATGAATTAATGATTGATCACCTTGACCCGCCTATTTCGCAAAGAATGATCTCTTTCTGCCTTCTCAAACAATTTCACGCAATTTCATTTCGTAAGTTTTAGATTTTCATTTCCCCCTGAAGATGGTGATTTTGGTTCAGCTGATGGGGTATACAATCATCTCGGCAATAATGCTTGGCGTTTTCAGAACAAATGCTATTCCAGGCATGTGAAAGCAAGTCCAACTTGTTTTTAAAATAAGACTGAAATGGAAGTTGTTTTGTCATGTGATCTGTTCGTCTGAACACTTGAAAAAAATGTGTTGGACTGCAATGATAGTAGGATATGCACAAAATGGATTTGTTGAGAAGGCGCATGAACTGTTTGATAGAATGCCTCAAAGAAATGCGGTCTCATGGAGTGCCATGATATGCACAAAATGGATTTGTTGAAAAGGCGTGTGAACTGTTTGGTAGAATGCCTCAAAGAAATGTTGTCTCATGGAATGCCATGATTGCAGGATATGCACATAATGGATCTGTCAAAAGGCTTTAGAAACTTTCAAGCAACTACACTCACAGGTGTAGAGCCTCCTGTCCGTTGCCAACATTCTCTCATCCCGTGTGCAAGAATGGAGCCTTGTGCAGGCCCTAGAAAATTGTCAGAACATAATGGGCAACTTATTTTGTTGGAAAAAAAAAAATTCAAGTGATCGGGAAGTTTGTGCGATGTTTTGGAGGTTAGATCGAGACTCGTGAACTGGTTGTGAAGTGCCCAAGCAAGATGCTGAACCGAAGCCTGCGGGTTTGACCGACTCCATTCCTCCCAGGCATGGTTCATCTCCCCTTACCTCTCATAATTCTCATGCTTTAGTTCTCATTTGCAACTTAATAGAATTTTAAAATATTAGGATTATATTACAGCTAATGATTTATTTCAACTTGTTGTAAAATAATGAAATGTCGTGTCGTAACTCATGAAGTCAAAATAACTCGTTTGCATTAAAACATGAACTTCCACCCTCATTATGAGGTGATGAGACTTCCTACCCAACCGGATAGCTACAACGTTACTTTATAGACCAAACAAAATTGATTCCCGGTGATAACGTTGATCATCTCCCGGTTTAAATAGTTATTTTTGTATTTTTCGGAGACTCATTAAGTACCCTTCGTAACTCTGAAAATGAGATGTTAAGCTTCATTCATGTACCTTGTTATGTGAGGAGTCACCTGGACCTTTGGATTGACCCCAAATGAACATATGTGATCCTTTTGACACTCTTATAGGATCCCTGTTACCTTTGGTTTAAGTGAGTAGAAAGTTGTCAAATCTAGGAAGTTGGCTTTCATTTTGAACCGCCATTTGAAACCTAGATAGAGAAATTATTTCCGTCTTCGCAAACCTCTAGTGTTTTTACTAGACAATTACATGGAACTTTCAGTTTAGGGAAAAAAACTTTTCTAGATAGTTTGACAATGGAATTTTGTAGGCCTCGACCGCAGTTTGATAAGGTCAAACTGAATAAATTAGGACCAATGGCTTAAGAAAACTTGTTGTTGTTTGAAGACTATTTTTCAGTTATGAGTTTAGTCAACTCTATTGAATTCTCCTTTATAAGGAAATTTGTAGGAAGTTTCTTATTGCACGTTCATCCATCAAACGTCAATTTTAGGACGTGGTTTTCTGAGCCCTCGAGCGAACTTTTGGTTCTTTTGCATTAGGCCAACTACGACCAATGGCCCAAAAAACTAGCCGCCAAACACAAACCGTTCACTTTTTCCCAATTCCATCAGGTGCTACGAATTCTTGGTATATTTGGGGACACGTAGAAAGTTAATCATGGTGTGCATTCTCATCGGAAGATAACTTTTGGAAGTAGTTTCTTAGCCTCCGAGCCCATTTTGAACGTTGTTGTAGCTAGTAAGAAAATCTAATAATAGAAAACTACCGAATCCTCGTCGGGTTGCCAAACCAATGTAGATACTTTTGACATATGTAAACAACTGTTTAAAACTCTATAGTGTAACTCGTGTGAAATATAACTTTTGACAAAATGGTGTTTTCTCTCTCTTCCTTTCTTTTTCTCTCTCCTAGGTTACAAAATGAAGTAAAATGAAATGTAATGAATACATGTCTCTACGAACCTTTTATTTCAATTGTAAATTGTAATTATTATCATATATAAATGAGAAGTTAAAAATTGATAATTATGTTAGATTAGGGTGGATGCCATCCCAATGATTTATCGCTGATATCATGCTCACGTGGTTTTGTAAGATGAAAGAATGACGACAAAAGGCGATGTGAAATTCATTAATTGTGATTGTAATTTATATAGTTCTTGTTAAATGAATAAATGTATAGTGTAGTCTCATGTTCTAGAAGATTATATTTAATAATTTGTTGCTATGTATGAGATGAATATTTTAAAGACATCTAGGAAACATGTATTTAATCTTAGGTTTGATTTTGATGCATAGTACACTGGTAAAAGGGTATTATAAGGTAAATAAATTTAAAGTAATATCTTGTAGTGCATATTTAGTGCTCAATAAATGATTAATGAGTCATCTTGTGCATTCATACTTTGTAAACGTAATAAAGAGAAGTAAATCAAAACACTTTACCCTTGTATAATATTGAGACATAAATTGTTTTTCTTGTGTGATTCTCCTTTCCGTAAAGACATTGAAAACCGTAGGATGAACTTAATCTTTACACTCGATGGAACGTCCTAATTTAGGCAAATCAGAGCTCAAGAATGGGCTTATCGTCTTAGTCAGTATGTTTAGTGACATTGTCTTAAACCCACATGATAGGAGTGACATAGTCAAACCTTTCTTGGAGTATGTGGAGCTAACTCCTCCTTCATAGCCTAGCAAACTACTTTGTCATCCGAAGATAGATTTAAAATTAAAGTTCTTCATCGAGTGAAATACATGTTGGATCTAACAACATAGATGGAGTTTGTGACTTAGTTGTTCTAGGTCTGAAACTCTTATTATTGAACCCCTTAGCTCCGCTTAGCCAAATGTATTACCTTGATTTCTTTCAACATAACACCTTGGTCCTATTTTGAAGGTGGTTTAGCATAAATATGTCATCTTGCTTAAAACGTATATATAGTTGAGGGTAGACCCTTAGGTGAAGTTGGAATAAATCTATACCTCAATTGATTCGGATGTTAACTTAGCATTCGTGTGTAGCTTCAAGTCTTCTAATATTTTATTTCTTCAAAAGGTTAGACAAACACTTCGTAACTCCTTTTACAAGTCAATGCTAAAAATAAGATCCTAACGTGACGTAGAAAATAAAGTATATAAGAGTAAAAACGAGAGTTGAGGTTCGTAGTAAAGCCACTCTTAAAGACCTTATATCTCAATTAAATATATTCTTTTGTTACAAAGAATATGAATTACCTTGTGTGGTCAACCTTCAATAAAAATAAAATATGTATATAAAACAAAATGGAATTTCACAAGTCATTGAAATAGAATAAGTATGGTAGGGAAATAACTATACCATGATGGAAGAATGTTTTGTAGTAAAAAGCTATCTTATATTTAAATCTCTGTTAAATCCTAATATCGCTATATGGACACTAATTCACTTTCACTTTGGAGTCGTAATAGTAAAAAGGTGGACATTGATTATATGTTCGAGAAGAAGATTCTTAACATAAGAACAAGATAATTAAGTATTTTATATGCATTCAAATTATGCCAAATAAGTATGCAAGTTATGGAAAATTTTGTAAAGAATAAGAAGCCAACTTAAAATGGTTGAACTGTAAATTAAATGTGGAATGAACTTAAAGTTTATGTAGATGGAAAAAGGAGAAAGTTATCCTTGCACAATAATGTTCTTGGAATGTTAATCGTAACTAAAATACAATTAAAGAAACAAAGTGTTGTGGGTTGCCCATCCTTGAGTCTTATTTTTTTGTGGTTGGGGGCATTGCAGTATTTGTTCATTGGAAAAAGTGTGGCATCGACATGTCTATGTTGTTCGACTCACATGGACACCTTAGAACACTTGGTATATCTAGGGACACGTAGAAAGTTAATTGTGGTGTGCATTCTCATTGGAAGATAACTTTTGGAAGTAGTTTCTTAGCCTCTGAACCCATTTTGAACGTTGTTGTAGCTAGTAAGAAAATGTAACAATAGAAAGCTGCGGAATCCTCGTCGGGTTGCCAAACCACCGTAGATACTTTTGACACATGTAAATAACTATTTAAAACTCTATAGTGTAACTTGTTGTGTGAAATATAACTTTTGAAAAAATGGTGTTTCTCTTCCTTTCTTTTTCTCTCTCCTAGGTTACAAAATGAAGTAAAATGAAATGTAATGAATACATGTCTCTAAACCTTTTATTTCAATTACAAATTGTAATTATTATCATATGTAAATGGGAAACTGAAAAATGATAATTATGTTAGATTAGGGTGGATGCCATGCTAGTGATTTATCATTGATATCATGCTCACGTGGTTTTACAAGATGAAAGAATGACAACAAAAAGGTGATGTGAAATTCATTAATTTTCATTGTAATTTATATAGTTCTTGTTAAATGAATAGATGTATAATGTAGTCTCAAGTTCCAGAAGGTTATATTTGATAATTTGTTGCTATGTATGAGATGTTGGTTTTAAGGACATCCAGGAAATATGTATTTAATCTTAGGTTTAATTTTGATTCATAGTACACCCTGGTAAAAGGGTCTTATAAGGTAAATAAATTTGAAGTAATATCTCATAATGCATATTTAGTGCTCAATAAATGATTAATGAGTAATCTTGTGTATTCATACTTTGTAAACGTAATAAAGAGAATTAAATTGAAATACAAATTGTTCAATATCGGATATAAAATATTTTCTTGTGCAATTCTCCTTACCGTAGAAGACATTGAAAACCGTAGGATGAACTTAATCTTTGCACTCAATGGAACGTCCTAATTTAGGAAAATCAGAGCTCAAGAATGGGCTTATCGTCTTAGTCAGTATGTTTAGTGACATTGTCTTAAACCCGCCTGATAGGAGTGACATAGTTAAACTTTTCTTGAAGTATGTGGAGTTAACTCATCCTTCATATCCTAGTAGACTACCTTGTCATCCAAAGATAGATTTAAAATTAAAGTTCTTCATCAAGTGAAATCCCTGTTGGATCCAAACAACATAGATGGAGGTTGTGACTTAGTTGTTCTAGGTCTAAAACTCTTGTTAATGAACCCCTTAACTCCGCTCAGCCAAATGTGTTACCTTGGTTTCTCTCAACATAACACCTTGGTCCTATCTTAAAGGTGGTTTAGCATAAATAAGTCCTATTGCTTAAAATGCATTTATAGTTGAGGGGTAGACCCTTAGGTGAAGTTGGAATAAATCTATACCTTAGTTGATTTGGATGTTAACTTAGGATTCGTGTGTAGCTTCAAGTCTTCTAATCTTTTATGTCTTCAAGAGGTTAGACAAACACTTTGTAACTCCTTTTATAAGTCAATGCTAAAAATAAGATCCTTTTTGTGTGACGTAGAAAATAAAGTATATAAGAGTAAAAACGAGAGTTGAGGTTCAGAGTAATGCCACTCTTAAAGACCTTATATCTCAATTTTATTATATTCTTTTGTTACAAAGAATATGAATTGCCTTAGTGTGGTCAACCTTCGATAAAAACAAAATACATATATAAAACAAAATAGAATTTCACAAGTCATTGAATTAGAATAACTATGGTACGGAAATAACTATACCGTGATCGAGGAATGTTTTGTGGTAAAAAGCTATCTTGTATTTAAATCTCGATAAATCCTAATATCGTTATATAGACACCAAGTCACTTTCACTGGAGTTGTAATAGTAAAAAGGTAGACATTGATTATATGTTCGAGAAGAAGATTCTTAACATAAGAACAAGATAATTAAGTATTTTATATGCATTCAAATTATGCCAAATAAGTATGTCAATTATGGAAAATTTTGTAAAGAATAAGAAGCCAACTTAAAATGATTAAACTGTAAATTAAATGTGGAATGAACATAAAGTTTATGTAGATGGAAAAATGAGAAATTTATCCTTGCACAATAATGTTCTTGGAGTGTTAATCGTAACTAAAATACAATTAAAGAAAATATGTGTTGTGGGTTGCCCATCCTTGAGTCTTTGTTTGTGGTTGGGGGCATTGCTAGTATTTGTTCATTAGAAAAAATGTGGCATCGACATGCCTATATTGTTCTCAGGTGTCTGTGTGAGTCGATGACTTATGTGATTGTCGTATGCGAGTCGAGTTTTTGTACTTGGAGCTCTTGCTGTGATATGTAAAGTGAGCAATGTAAGTCAAAAAAATTATCTGGGTATTTTATTGTTGTCATTGTGTGTGTAAAATGTGGGCACTAAATATTCGGAAAAGTCCTGATTTTTAATATTTATGATTTTCAAAAAATATAATCTTTTTAAAAAGTAAGGATTTTAAAAACAATCAGTATTTTTTATAAAGTTGAGATTTTAGAAAATTTAGGAATTTTTAAAAAGTTTGGATTTCTGAAAAAATTTGCTTTTCGAAAACATCGCAATTTTTGAAATAGTTGCAATTTTCGAAAAAGTTGGGATTTTCGAAAAACTTATAATCTCAAAAAAGTCAAGATTAGTAGGAATTTGAAAAGGTCATAACTTGTGCTCCTGTGTGTCAGTTTGAATCTATTTTTTAAAACCACAAGTTTCAAAAATTTCAAATTTCTTTAAATATTAGGATTTTAAAAAAAGTTGAAAGTTTGAATAATTTAGATTTTCCAAAATTCTAGATTTTTGAAAATGTCATGATTTTTGAAAAAGTCATTATTTTCAAAAAAAGTTGTGAATTTCAAAAAGATTAGAGTTTTAAAGAATTTGTAATTTTAGAAAAAGACAAGATTTTGAAAAAAGGTGTCATTTTCAAATAAGTCGAGAATTACAAAACTAAGGAGATTATTATATCCCTAATGTTTCGAATATACTATTTTTTTTAAAAATCCTAACATTTTCAAAATCTTTACTTTTTCAAAATTCCAACTTTTTATAAAATCGCGACTATTTTGAAAATTATGAATTTTTAAAATCACGAGTTTTTTAAAAATTGTAAACTTTTTAAATGGATGACTTTATCACTTTCAAAATCTTTGAAAATACAAACTTTTGAAAATCATGACTTTTTTGAAATCCTAACTATTTCAAAATCAAAATATTTTTAAAATTGTGACTTTTTCAAAATTGCGACCTCTAAAGCCTAAACCCTAAAACTTGAAACCTGAGTCATAAACGCTAAACCCTAAATCCCAACATCCTAAACACTAAGCCCAAACCCCTAAATCCTAAACCATAAACCGTAAACCATGATCCCCGAGCCATGAAGCTTAAACCTTAAACCCATACCTAAAACCATAAACCGTAAACCATGATAAACGAGACATGAAGCTTAAACCATAAGCCCTAAACCCTAAACCATAAACAATAAACCCTAAACCCTAAACCCTAAACAATGAACCCTAAAGCCTTAAGCCTAACGCTAAAACCTCAACCCTATACCTTGAACCATGAACCCTAAGCCAAAACCCTAAACCCTTAACCTTTAGCTAGAGGCCTAAACCCTAAACCCTAAACTCATAACCCCAATACTTAAACCCTGAGCCATGGACCCTATACCATTAACACTTTGAGATCTAAACCCTAAACCATGACCCCTACGACTTAAACTCTAAACTCGGAGCCCTATACCATATAAACACTAAACCTTAATCTCTAATTTCTCCTAAACACCGAGATCTAAACCCTAAAACCCTAAATTTAAATGTAAATACTAAACCCTCAATTGTAAACCATGAGCCCTAAACCCTAAATGCAAATCCCTTGACCATAAACCTCAAACCCCAAACCCTAAAATCTGATCCCTAAATCCTAACCCTAAAACCCTTGATCACCAAACCCTAAATCCTGAATTCGAATCCTAAGCCTAAGCCCTAATCCCTAAATCCTAAACACTAAACCCTAAACATTAAATCCTCAACCTTGAACCTAGAAACATTAAAATAGTTAGATTTGGAAAAAGTTGGATATTTTGAAAAACTTGCGATTTTCAAAAAGTCAAGATTTTTGAAAAAGTGAGAATTTTCAAAAACGTGAGATTTTGAAAAAAGTCACGATATTTAAAACAATTGCAATTTTTAAAAAAGTTATTAGTTTTGAAAATATCAAGATTTAAAGAATTTTGGGACATGAAAAATGTTAATATTTTCAAACAAGTTGAGGTTTTATAAATATGAATATTTCGAAAAAGTATGGATTTTTAAAAAGTTGGGATTTTCAAAGAGTTCGGCTTCTTACTTTGTTAAAGAGTTAGGATTTTTGACAAACTCAAGATTTTGAAAAACTCGACATTTTCAAAAAAGTTGGGATTTTTAAGAAGAAGAGATTTTTAAAAATTTAGATTTAACAAAAAGTCATGATTTTGTAAATGTGAATTTTTTTGAAAAAGTCAGGATTTATAAAATAGTGAAAATTTTGGAAAATGTTGGGATTTTTACAACGTCAAGATTTTTGAAAAGGTCAGGATATTTGAAAAAGTCCTGATTTTTTATATTTGTGATTTTCAAAAACGTCGTGGTTTTTTAAATAGTTACAATTTTCAAAAAAGTTGGGATTTTCGAAATAGTTGTTTTATGTGAAAGGAATGATATTGTGAATTGCGGAGTGTTAAAACATTTTGACCTTATGTGATGTGAAGATGTATTGATGTATTGCGTTACAAAATTGATGTAAAGTGAATTGCAGTTTATCGTGATGTCATCACCGTATTGTGATTAGTTGTGTGCATCGTCGTGTTGTTTTGCAATTGACTATATGTTGTAAGGTTAGACATTGTTTTCCTCATACGCATAATTCGTGTAATATGTGATGGTTCATGTTATGTTTTAGGGGTATATGGTGAGTGTGAGTGTGTTTTAGGATGTGGTAATGTGATGTATCGTAACCCGTGTTATACCCCTGTATATATATATACCATGTGTAATATGTTATGGTTGTTGTGCATGAATTACCATTGTGTTCGTGATGTAGTTATGTGTGTGTTGTGGAACTTACACTAGACGAACCTAAGGGGACAAAATGTCAAGAGTGTATGTATGGAGAGAGGAGAAGTGGACTAGGTTTCCATAATATTGAGCTGAGTACGAGTGAGGAAGTGGAGTCTCATATAGACTGAAAACACACTTCTATCTATTTAGTATACTTGAGCTTGCTCAATATATTGTGGGTACGCACCACCACCTTAGGCTCAACGTATGCAACTAGAGTTCCTTGCTCTTTCCTATTTGATTGTTCATTGAATAATCTTATGTAATTTTGACTATGTTGATCCTTGTGGGAGTTCGGAGGGATAATTCAGCAGAGATGATGACAATTACATTATTGATATACTCATTTTGGTTACATGTATAATTTTTACGAGCTGAGCCTCGACATCCGAGTGCTAGCAACTCGATGAGTACCCCCTCTGGTGGCGGTATGAGGCCAAATAGTGATTGTAAAGTGCTATTTTCTCAACACGTATTTTATTAAGTAAATTGATCATTATCTCTTTTAGCTAGAACTAGTCATTCTCTTGATTGACATGTTCTTATATTTTGGGCATTTATTTGATTGTTACATTAACATTTGCATTTTACACTAACCATGGCAAATTAGCCATTTGTTTTTTGTTTCTTAGTTTTAAAACTTTCTTTTCATGTTTGAAAGTTTTGTAGCGTAGCTGGGGCTTTTGATTTTACCACTTGGCATTTGAATGGATTGTTATACAGTGTTTTAATGTCATAATGTGTTGGAATGGGGTCATGTGATTCACCATGGAGTGGTTGAACCTATAGACCCGCTTCGTTGTATGGGGTATGTCCCAAGGAGTTACAGATAACTAGCGGGTTATTGAACCACGAGTTATTATGTCACTTTCGTTGGGGGTGACGGGGCTCTATGTGCCTAGGGCCATAGGGTGACCCAGCCTCATTTAAAAAGAGAAATGAGATGGGGCTCTATGGTTGAGTTACCTGATATTCTTTATGGCACTATATGGTGGAGTGACCTGATATTCTTGATGGGGCTCTATGGTTGAGTGACCTGATATTCTTGATGGGGCACTATGTTTCTTCATCTTGGGAGGTATATGGAGATTATCTAGTGATGCTTTGGGGAGGTATATGGAGTTGTATTCTATTGCTTTTGGAGATATCTGGAGTTGTTTCGTGATGCCTTGTGATGTGTGGAGATTGGTATAGTGAGTTATGTATACCTGTGTGAGTCTTTTTGACACCTTGTTATGTATGAGGCTTGACTCTCCTCTTGGTTGGTATGGACTATTGGATATTGTCTTGGCACTATGTTGGTGCAGTCATGGATTTTTGGGGCTTGTGATACCCGTTGTATATGTATCAGCATGTTGATTTTGTTGTCAGTCATATGTGTGTACTAGATCTATGTCTAGGACATAATTGTTGGAAATTATTTGCTATGTGGTCTACTTGTTGTCATTCCATGGTTTGGTGAAACCCTTGTAATGTGATACGGTCGTGAAAGTATGTAAAAGTATGCTTGTGAAATTTTAGTGTTGTGTATGACCCTGGTAGGGTGTTGTGACTATAGTTCATGATGGGAACCCACATGAATGAATAAACTAAAATTCTACAAAAATGAAAATTTAAAGGACTTGAATTAAGAATAATGTTAATAGAAAGGGATTAATGAAATAACGAATAAGAGGGAACTACCAATCTTCACAGAACCTTGAAGATTAAAATTTCTACCTGATGTTCCTAGGGCCACCCCGTGGTCGTGATTTTGTGTCTGAAATCTTAACCTTAGAGCGTACCTTCGCCCATATTCGTTCCTTGTTGCTTACCATTTCTCCTTCTTCATTGTATGTCACATCGAGGATGATGCTTTCTTAAGGGGAGGAGAATGTAATGCCCCGTCTGACTTTACCCTAGCCTTTCTCTGACAACCCTGTTGGTAAGTAGGGGTAGGTGGTGGGTGTGAGTTTGTCAATCGTTAGTTGACCTCGACTGTGTCCCAGAGAATGATTAGCACCCTTCCTCCTCGTCTGGCCTTCCCATGTCCGTGTCGTTGCCGATGTTGCTAATGGAGGGCCTCCGCAGTGCCGTTTCGATTACCTTGTTAAAGAAAATCTCGTTCTCGAATTCTATAGGTGGTTTAATGATGTCTTGATGTCATTATGGCATGTCCAGCTTGAAGGGACATCTACATAATAATTATTATATTGAATTTTCATTTTGTACTTATTATTGTTTTACTCATTGTTGACGGGCTATGATTAATAAATTTTGTGTTATTATTATTATTATTATTATTAATAAATTTGTGTTATCTTTGTTAATGTGGCGATCATTATTATTCATGCTTATTGTTATTCTACTTCATTTTAGGGTTTTATGACTTTTTTAGATTAAAACAAAAAAAAGAAATAGATAAATAAATTAAAAGGAATTAAAAATAAATAAATGAAAACCTATGAAATCTATGGGGCGGATTTAGGGCAAAATTGGGACTATTTTCCATCGTTTTGGTTTTGTGTGGAGAGAGGGAGTGTTGTCGTCGCCGCCACCATGGGAGGAAGCTCCAGTCTAGTTCTGCGCACCAACAGTTGCTGAAGAATGCGTGAGGGGAGTCCCAGACCTGCGTGGCATCCATCAGCACCAAAAAGATAGGTGTTTTGGCTGATGTTGTAGTTGCAAATGCCTTAGGATGTGGTCAGAAGTGTTTGACGGTTTTCCTGCAAGAAAGATATCACACTGCTTTGTTTGGCTTTGTACAACAAATAGGTCTCCAACCTGATAGTTTTCTTTTCCAACGTATCCTCCAGCCTGTGCCAAAATGGAGCTCTTGAAACAGAGCATGGATGTCCATTAAAGCATTTTGGAGAAGGGATTTTGTATGTTTTAGTTGCAAGTGCGCTAGTAGACAAGTATGCAAATTTCGGAAGCATACACAAGGCAAGTCAACTATTTGACAGAATGCCTCAAAGAAATGTGGTCTCATGGAATGCCATGATGGCAGCATATGCACAAAATGGATTTGTTAAAAAGGCGTTTGGACTATTTGACAAAATGCCTCAAAGAGATGTGGTCTTATGGAACATACCCTGACCATGTAAGCTTCATTTTTGTTTAATTAGCATTTATCCATGCAGGTTCAGTGCATGAGGGTTGTAAATACTTGATGGCATGAGTGCCTCTTATAGAATCATGCCTAGAATTAATCATTATGTTTGCTTGGTGTTTGATGAGCACATGAGAATGTGTCAAAAAGGTGGAGGCATGCTTAAGGCATGTGAAGTGGTTGCCAAAATGCCTTCAAAAAAATCATGGTCTCATGGTTGCAAGATTTGAGGCTATGCACAAAAGGAGGAAGATCTCATTCTATCCAAACAACATCAATAAGAAACCATTTGATCATGCTCAACAAGTGGTGGGTCGAATCCAGAAGGTAGGAGAAATGTGATCAGAGTAGCGGAATGGTTTCAAATATGTAGTTACAAATTCCTTGATAGACGTGTATGTAAAATGGTGGAGTTGTGGATGCTCGTGAACTGGTTGATGAAGTGCCCAAGCAAGATGTTGAACCGAAGCCTGTGGCTTCGACCGACTTCATTCTCCAGGCATGGTTCATCTTCCCTTAACTCTCATAATTCTCGTGTTTTAGTTCTCTTTTAAAAATTAATAGAATCTTAAAATATTAGGTTTTTAATACCGTTAAATGTTTGTTTTCAACTCGTTGCAAAAATAATGAATTATCGTGTCAAAAACTCACTAAGTCAAAATAACCCATTTGCATTAAAACATGAACTTCCGCCCTCATTCTGAGGTGATTTAGGAAGTTTCCTACCCAGTTAGATTACTACAATATTGGTATATCGACAGGATGAGTTTGACTTCCCAGTAATATTGTCGACCTTCTTCTTGTTTAAATAGTTAATTTTTACATTTTTGGAGACTCATTAAGTACCCTTCGTAACCCTGAAGACGAGATGTGAAGCTTCATTCGTGTACCTTGGTATGCGAGGAGTCACCTTGACCTTTGGTTTGACCCCGAACAAACATATGAGATCTTTTTACGCTCTTATAGGAGCCTTGTTACACTGTTTTACAGTAGTAAAAAGTTGTTAAATCTAGAAAGTTGGCTTTCGTTTTGAACCGCCATTTGAAACCTGGATAGAGAAATTTATTCCCGTCTTCACAAACCTTTAGTGTTTATACTAGAAAATTGCATGGAACTTTCAGCTTAGGGAAAAGCACTATTCTGGATAGTTTGGGAAAACCATTTTGTAGGCCTCCACCATGATTACCAATTTTCGACTTGTAGCCGTTTGAAAATGGTTTTCTAGTTCTCAATCCCGTCGACTCTGATGAATTCTCCTTATATGGGGGAACTAGTAGGAAGTGTCTCATTGCGTGCTCATCCATCAAACGTCATTTTTAGACATGGATTTTTGAGCCCTCGACCAGTGGCCCCGGAAAACTATCCACCAAACGTAAACCGTTCGCTTTTTCCAATTTCATCGATTGCTATGAACTCTTGATATATTTGGGGAAATGTAGATAGTTGATCGTAGTGTGCGTTCTCATCGGAAGATAACTTTTGGAAGTAGTTTCTTAGGCTCGAGCCTGTTTTGTACGTTTTTATAGCTAGTAAGAAAATGTAAAAATAGAACGCTCCAGACCCTCGTAGGGTTGCCAGACCACCCTGTAAATTCTTAACACATACAAATAACAATTTAAAAATCTATAGTGGAACCTGTTGTGTGCATTAGAACTTTTGACAAAACGGTTTCAAAATCTTAACACAAAAATAACGGTTTAAAAATCTATAGTGGAACCTATTGTGTGTATTAGAACTTTTGACAAAATGGTGTCTTCTCTCTCTTCTCTTCTCTTTCTCTCTCCTAGATTACAAAATGAAGAAAAATGAAATGTAATGAATACATGTTTCTAGACCTTTTTATTTCGATTACAAATTGTAATTATTATCACATGTAAATGGAAAACTGAAAAATGATACTTATGTTAGGTTAGGGTGGATGCCATGCCAGTGATTTATTGCTGATATCTTGCTCACGTGGTTTTTGCAGGATGAAAGAATGATGACGTAAAGGCGTTGAGTAATTCATTGTTTATTTTTGGTATTATATTGAAAGACTTATTGTTGAAATTGGTAGTATGTAAAAGTCGCTAGATTAATAAGTGCTTGAGAAATTGGTATGGTAAAAGTGGAATATAGATGTCAAAAGGAATTGAAATTAATACCTTGTAGTGAACTTTCATTGTGCAATTATTGGTTTAATAATTGGTGTTGTGTTTCTTACCTTGAAAATGTAATAAAGGAACCTAACCACAACAGTCAACCCTAGTTCAAAATTTGTATATAACTAACCTGCCTATGTTAATCCCTTAGCGTAGAAAACTGTGACCTTCAAACGAACCTTTACACTCGATGGAACATCCTAGTTTAGGCAAATAAGATCCCAAGAAAGGGGTTTATCGTCTTAGTAGGTACGTTTAGTGGCATCGACATAAACCAAACATATAGGAGCAACACAGTCAAATAAATCTTCTGCATCAAATGAATTTCTTGTGGGATCCAGATGACATCATGGAGCTAGTAAAATAGTGGTTCTATCACTCAAAATTTTGCTAATAAATAGATCCTCTTAGCTATAGGTGCTATCTTTGGCTAGTGATAATATAGTGCTTTGATCTTTTACGGAGGGTTTATAGGGTGAATATGTCCTGATTTTTAATATTTTTTATTTTCAAAAAATATAAACTTTTAGAAAATTTAGGAATTTTAAAAAAGTTTGGATTTCTACTAAAGTTTTGATTTTTGAAAAACATCACGATTTTTGAAATAGTTGTAATTTTCAAAAATGTTGGGATTTTCGAAAAACTTATAATCTCAAAAAAGTCAAGATTAGCTAGAATTTGAAAAGGTCACAACTTGTGCTCCAGGTGTCTATTTGAATATGTATTTTTTGAAACCACAAGTTTCAAAAATCTCAAATTTCTTTAAATATTAGGATTTTAAAAAAAAAGTCGAAAGTTTGAATAATTTAGAATTTTAAAAATTCTTGATTTTTGAAAAAGTCATTATTTTCAAAAAAGTTGTGAATTTCAAAAAAATAGTATTTTAAAGAATTTATAATTTTAGACAAAGATAGAATTTTGAGAAAGTTGGGATTTACAAAAAGATAAGATTTTGAAAAAGGTGTCATTTTCAAATAAGTCAGGGAATTACAAAACTAAGAAGATTTTTATATCCCTACTATTTCGAATATACTGTTTTTAAAATTCTAACATTTTCAAAATCTTTACTTTTTCAAAATTCCAACTATTCATAAAATCGTGACTTTTTTGAAAAGTACGAATTTTAAAAAAATCACAAGTTTTTTAAAAATTGTGAACTTTTTAAAATAATTACTTTATCACTTTCCAAAATCTTTGAAAATACAAACTTTTTGAAAATCATGAATTTTTCGAAATCCCAACTGTTTCAAAATCAGGATATTTTTGACATCGTCACTTTTTAAAAATTACGTCCTCTCGAAGACTAATCCCTAGAACTTGAAACTTGAGTCGTAAACACTAAACTGTAAACCCCAACATCCTAAACACTAAGCCAAAACCCTTAAATCCTAAACCATAAACCCTTAACATTTAATCCTAAACACTAAACCCTCAGCCATAATACCATAAACCCAAATCCCTAAATCATAAAACATAAACTCTAAAACCATAAACCATGATCCCCGAACCATAAAGCTTAAACCCTATACCCTCAGCCCTAAACCATAAACAACAAACCCTAAACCCCTAAGCCTGAGCCTTAAACCCTAAACCCTAAACAATGAACCCTAAATCTGCCTAACCATAAAACTTGAACCCTATACCTTGAACCATGAGCCCTAAGCAAAAACCCTAAACCATATACCAATACATAACCCCAATACATAAACCTTGGGACCCTATACCATTAACACTTAGATCTAAACCCTAAACTCTATTTGCTCCTAAACAATGATATTTAAACCCTAAAACCCTAAATTCTAAATTCTAAATCCTCAATACTAAAACCTAAATACTAAATCCTCAATCGTAAACCATGAGCTCTAAACCCTAAATGCAAATCCCTCAAACATAAACATCAAACACCAAACCCTAAAATCTGATCCCTAAATCCTAACCCTAAACCTTAAAAACTAATTCTTAAACCCTAAACCTTCATCACTAAACCATGAACCTCAACCCTAAATACTGAATCCTCGAACCCTAAGCCCTTAGCACTAGATTTCATAAAAGTCTTGATTTTGAAAAAGCTAAGAATTTTGAGAAAGTTGGGATTTTCAAAAAATACAAGATTTTGAAAAAAGGTGAAATTTTCAAATAAGTCGGGAAGTACAAAAATGAAGAGATTTTTAAATCCCAACTGTTTTGAATATCCTACTTTTTTTGAAAATCCTAACATTTTAAAAATCTTTACTTTTTCAAAATTCCAACTTTTTATAAAATCGCGACCTTTTTGAAAATTACAATTTTTTTAAAATTTTGAACTATCTAAATTCATGAGTGTATAACTTTTGAAATCTTTAAAAATATAGACATTTTGAAAATCATGAAATTCAAAATTGGGATACTATAGAAATTGTGACTTTTTAAAAATCGCGACCCCTAAACCCTAAAACATGAAACCTGAGTTGTAAAGGCTAAACCCTAAACCCCAACATCCTAAATACTAAGCCCAAAACCATAAACCATAAACCCTTAACAATGAATCCTAAACCCTAAACCCTCGGCCATAAACCATAAACCCAAATCTCTAAATTGTAAAACCTGAACTCTAAACCATAAACCCTAAACCATGATCCCCGAGCTATGAAGCCTAAAAACTAAACCTTAAACCCCTAACCCTAAGCCTTAAAAACTAAACCCTAACCATTCATCCCTAAAGCCTTAGGCCTAAGCCTAACCCTTAAACCTTTAGCTAGAGACCTAAACCCTAAACTCTTAACTCATAACCTTAAACCCCGAGCCATGGACCCTCAACCATGAACACAGAGACCTAAACCCTAAACCCTAAAATTGAAGCCCTATACCCTATAAATCCTATAACATAAGCCCTAATTACTCTTGAACCCTAAATTTTTAAACCCTAATCCGTAAACCTTGAACCCCAAGCTCTAAAACATGAGCCCTAAATGCTAACCCTAAAACCTAATTCTCAAAATCTAAATTTGTATCCCGAACCTTGAACCTCGACCCTAAACCCCGAACACCGAACCATAAGCCTTGATCCCTAATCCATAAACCCTAAACACTAAATCCCATGAGCCCTCAACCCTAAACATAGAAACCTTAAAATAGTTAGATTTTGAAAAAGTTGGTATTTTCAAAATGTCAAGATTTTAAAAAGTCAAGATTTTCAAAACTTGATATTTAAAAAAAAGTCACAATGGGGTTTTTGAAAAATGAGTATTTAAAAAGTTAGGATTTTTGAAAAGTTGGGATTTTCACATTTTTAAAGAGTCAATATTTTGAAAAAGTCAAGATTTTTGAAAAGACTGGATTTTAAAATTTTTGAGATTTTCTAAAATGTCGTGGACTGTAAAAGTGAAGATTTTTGAAAAAGTAAGATTTTTTGAAAAGTCGGGATTTTCCAAAAAGTCAAGTTTTGGAAAATGTTTAGATTTCAAAGAATTTGTAATTTTAGAAAAGATATAATTTCATTATTCTAAAAAAGTTTGAATTTAAAAAAATTTAGGGTTTTTGAAAAGTTGGGATTTTCACATTTTTAAAGAGTCAATATTTTGAAAAAGTCAAGATTTTTGAAAAGACTGGATTTTAAAATTTTTGAGATTTTCTAAAATGTTGTGACTGTGTAAAAGTGAAGATTTTTGAAAAAGTAAGATTTTTTGAAAAGTCGGGATTTTCCAAAAAGTCAAGTTTTTGGAAAATGTTTAGATTTCAAAGAATTTGTAATTTTAGAAAAAGATATAATTTCATTATTCTAAAAAAGTTTGAATTTAAAAAAATTTAGGGTTTTTGAAAAAGTTGAGATTTTTAAAAAGTCAGGATTATGAAAAGGTTAGGATTTTGAACAAAAATTGGGATTTAAAAAGTGGTGATTTCGAAAAACATAAGAATTTCGAACAAAACTAAAGAGATTTTCAAATCCCTGACTGTTTTGAATATCCTCTTTATTTGAAAATAAAAACTCAACATAACATTTTAAAAATATTTACTTTTTCAAAATTTATGACTTTATCACTTTCAAAATCTCTGAAAATACATTCTTTTTGAAAATGATGACTTTTTCAAAATAGGGATATTTTTTAATTCGTGACTTTTTCATAATTGTGACCCCTAACCCATAAACCCTAAACCCTAAACCTGAAACCTGAGTTGTAAATTCAAAAACCTAAACCCCAACATCCTAAACACTAAGCTCGAAACCCTAATTCATAAACCATAAACCATAAACCTTTAACACTTTGAATCCTAAACCCTTAGCCATTAATCATAAACCCAAATCTCTAAATCATAAAACGTAAACTCTAAACCCCAATCCTTTAAACAACAACCCTAAATCTTGATCCATGATCCATGAAGCCTAAACCCTAAACCCTAAACAATAAACTCTAAACCCTATCCTTGAGCCTTAAACCCTAAACCCTAAATAATGAATCCTTAACGCCTAAGGCTAACCCTAAACCCTAAACCTTTAGATATATACCGAAACCCTAAACTTATAACCTCGAACCTCAAACACGGGCCATGAACACTCAACCATGAACACCGAGACCTAAAACGCTGATCCCTACACCCTAAACCCTAAACTCTTAGCCCTTATACTCTATAAACCCTAAACCTTAAGCTCTTATTACATCTAAACCCTACATTTTGAGTCTTAAACCCTAATAAACCATAAATGCTTAATCCTAAATACTAAACCCTCAATTGTAAACATTAAATGCAAAACCCTCAACAATAAACCTTGAACCCCAAACCCTAAAACCCGAGCCCTTAATCATAATCCTAAACCCTAAACCATAATTCTTAAACCCTAAACCTTGATCCCCAAATCTTCAACCTCAATCCCCGACCCCTAAGCCCTAATCCATAAACCCTAAACCCCGAATCCTAAGCCCAAAACCTAAACCATAAACACTAAATCCACTGAGTCCTAAACCCTCAAAATGTAGAAACCTTAAAATAGTAAGATTTGGAAAAGGTTGGTATTTTGAAAAACTTGGGATTTTTAAAAAGTCGGGATTTTAAAATACTTGAGATTTTCAAAAAAGTCACGACTTTTGAAAAAGTTTCAATTTCAATCAAAGTTGTTATTTTTGAAAATATATAGATTTTAAAAATGTTAGAATTTTCTAACAAGTTGGGGTTTTTGAAAAATGAATATTTCGAAAAAGTAATGATTTTTGAAAAGTTGGAATTTTCGAAAAAGTTAGGCTTTTCACATTTTTAAAGAGTCCAGATTTTTGAAGAGTCTGGGATTTTTTTAAAATAAGGATTTTTTAAAAACTCGACATTTTCAAAAAAGTCAGGATTTTTGAAAAGACATGATTTTAAAAAAAAATTATATTTTCTGAATAGTCATGATTTTGGAAAATGTTAGGATTGTTAAAATGACAAGATTATTGAAAAAACCAGGATTTTGAATAAGTTAGGATATTCGAAAAAATATTGATTTTTAATATTTTCGATGTTCAAAAATATATTTTTTAATAAAAAGTAAGGATTTTTTAAAAAGTCGGCATTTTAATAAAGTTGAGACTTTAGAAAATTCAGAAATTTTGAAAATGGTGTGATTTCAGAAAAAGTTTTTATTTTTGAAAATGTCAGGATTTTCGAAATAGTTGTGATTTTTCAAAAAAGTTGGAATTTTCATATTTTAGAGTGTAGTGACGTGCCAAAATTAGCAAGAAAATTGAAAAGGTCATTACTTGTGCTTTGGGTCATCTGTTCTGAGTCCATTTTATTTTGAAACCACATGTTTCAAAAATCTCAACTTATTTAAAATATCAAGATTTTTTAAAAAAAGTCAAGAGTTTGAATAATTTAAATTTTCTAGAAATTCTGGACTTTTGAATATGTCATAATTTTTGAAAAAGTCATTATTTTCAAAACAGTTGTGAATTTCAAATAAAATAGGATTTTAAAGAATTTGTAATTTTAGAAAAAGATATAATTTTATAATTCTTAAAAACGTTAAATTTTAAAAAATTTAGGGTGTTTGAAAAAAATTGAGATTTTTCATAAAAGTCAAGATTATGAAAATGTTGGGACAACAAACAAAAAATGGAATTTCAAAAAAGTTGTGATTTCAAAAAAGCCAATAATTTTTAAAAATAAGGACTTTAAAAAAAGATAAGATTTTGAAAAAGGTGCAATTTTCAAATAAATCGAGAATTACAAAACTGATAAGATTTTTAAACCCCAACTATTTTTAATATCCTATTTTTATTTAAATCCTAACATTTTCAAAATCTTTACTTTTTCCAAATCTAAACTTTTTATAAAATAATGACTTTTTTGAAAATTATGATTTTTTTTTAAAATTACGAGTTTTTTAAAAATTGTTAACTTTTTAAATTCATCACTTTTAAAATCTTTGAAAATCACAACTTTTTGTAAACTAACTATTTCAAAAACAAGATATTTTAGAAATCGTGACTTTTTAAAAATCATGACCCCTAAACCCTAAACCCTAAAACTTATTACCCAAGTCGTAAACGCTAAATCCTTAATCCCACCATCCTAAAAATTAAGTCAAAAACCCTAAATCCTAAACCATAAACCATAAACCCTTAACACTGAATCCTAAACCCTAAACCTTCAGCCATAAACCATAAACCCAAATCCCTAAATTGTAAAACCTAAAGTCTAAACCTTGATCCTTGAGCCATGAAGCCTAAACCCCTAACCCTGAGCCTTAAACCCTAAACCCTAAGCCAAAAAGTATGAACCCTAAAGCCTTAGGCCTAACCCTAAACCCTAAAACCTATACCTTAAATCGTGAGCCCTAAGAAAAAAACTCTAAAACCTAAATTCATAACCCCGAACCTCAAACCCTAAACCATGGACCAATGAGACCTAAACCCCGACCCCTACGCCATAAACCCTAAACTCGAGACCTATATCCTATAAAATCTAAACCTTAAGCTTTAATTTCTTCCAAACCCTAAAACCGTTAATGCTAAATCCTAAATACTAAACCATCAATCGTAAATTATGAGCCCTAAGCCCTGAATACAAAACCCTCAACCATAAACCTTGAACCCCAAACCCTAAAACTTGAGCCCTAAATCCTAACCCTAAACCCTAAACACTAAACACCAAAACCCATAGCTGCAAAACCCTAAATCCTTAAACCTATATCTTAAACCCTAAACCTTGATCCCCAAACCTTGAACCCCAAACGCTGAGTCTTGAGCCCTAATCCATAATCCCTAAACCCTAAACAATAAACTATAAACCCTGAATCTTAAGCCCAAAAACCAAAACACTAAACGCGAAACCCCTTAGCCCTAAAATTTAACCCTATAAACCTTTAAATAGTCAAATTTGGAGAAAGTTGGTATTTTGAAAAGGATTTTAAAAAACTTGAGATTTTAAAAAAACAAACGATTTTTTAAAAAGTTAAAATTTTAATCACAAATGTTAGTTTTGAAAACATCAAGATTTAAAAAATGTTGGGACTTTGAAAATGTTTAGATTTTCAAACAATTTTGGGTTTTCAAAAAATAAATATTTTGAAAAAGTCAAGATTTTTGAAAAGTTGGGATTTTCTAAAGAGTTGCGTTTTTTGCATTTTTGAAGAGTGTAAAAAGTCAAGATTTTTGTAAAACTTGACATTTTAAAAAAGTTAGGACTTTTGAAAAGACGGGATTTTTTAAAAATTTAGATTTTTAGAAGAGACGTGATTTTCTATAAGTGAAGAATTTCAAAAGTTAGGTTTTTGAAAAGTTAGGTTTTTAAAACGTCAATATTTTTAATAAGTTAGGAAATTCGAAAAAGTCTTGATTTTTAATATTTGTGATTGTCAAAAAAAAATTATTTTAAAAAAGTATGGATTTTTTAAAAAGTTGGCATTTTTGATAAAGTTGCGATTTTAGAAAATTCAAGAATTTTTAAAATATTTGGATTTTGAAAAAGTTTTGATTTTCAAAAATGTTGCGATTTTTGAAATAGTTGTGATTTTCAAAAATCTGGGATTTCTGAAAAAGTTAATATCTCAAAAAAGTGAAGATTTATAAAATGTAGTGATGCACTAAAATTAGCTGGAATTTTGAAAAGGTCATAACTTGTGCTCCATGTGTGCATTTGAGTTCATTTTTGTTAAACCACATGTTTAAAAAACTTAACTTTTTTAAAATATCTGGATTTTAAAAAAATGGTGAGGGTTTGAATAATTTAGATTTTCCAGAAATTCTAGATTTTTGAATATGTCATGATTTTTAAAAAAGTCGTTATTTCAAGAAAGTTGTGAATTTCAAAATAATTAGGATTTTAAAGAATTTACAATTTTAGAAAAAGATAGAATTTAATAATTCTAAAACAGTTCGAGTTCAAAAAGTTTTAATTTTCAAAAACGCCATGATTTTTGAAATAGTTGCCATTTTCGAAAAAGTTAGGATATTCGAAAACGTAATAATTTCAAAAGATTCAAGATTTCAAAAATGTAGTGATGCGCCAAAATTAGGAGAAACTTGAAAAGATCATATCTTGTTCTTTGGGTGTCCATTTGAGTCCTTTTTTTTTTTTTAAACCACATGTTTAAAAAATCTCAATCTTTTAAAAATATTAGGATTTTAAAAAGAAAGTCAAGAGTTTGAATAATCTAGATTTTCCATAAATTCTAGATTTTTAAATATGTCATGATTTTTGAAAAAGGCAATTATTTTCCAAAAAGTTGTGAATTTAAAAAAAAAAGATTTTAAAGAATTTGCAATTTTATAAAAAGATAGAATTTCATAATTCTAAAAAATTTCAAATTTCAAAAATTTTATGGTTTTTGAAAAAGTTGAGATTTTCAAAAAAATCAAGATTATGAAAAGGTTGGGATTTAAAAAAAAGTGGGATTTCAAAAAATCAAAATTTTTGAGAAAAGTTGGGATTTAAAAAAAAGGTGCAATTTTCAAATAAGTCAAGAATTACAAAACTGAAGAGATTTTTAAATCCCAACTATTTTGAATATCCAATTTTTTTAAATCCTAACATTTTAAAAATCTTACTTTTTCAAAATTTTAATTTTTTTATAAAATCGTGACTTTTTCAAAAATTACAATTTTTTAAAAAATCACGAGATTTCAAAAATTCATGACTTTGAATTTTTTTAAATACGTCGTGACCTTTTCAAAATTTCAAACCCTAAACCCCTAAAACCTGAAACTTGAGTTGTAAACACTAAACCTTAAAACCCAACATCTAAACACTAAGACCAATTCCCTAAATCCTAAACCATAAACCATAAATCCCTAAATCTTAAAACCTAAACTATAAACCCCAAACCTTAAACCATAAACCCTTACCCCTAAGACATGAAGCCTAAACCCTAGACCCTCTAAAACCTAAATAGTGAACCCTAAATCCTTAGGCCTAACCCTAACCCCTATACCTTGAACCTGTGAGCCCTAAGTGAAAACCCTATATTTTTAGATAGAGACCTAAAGCCTAAACACTGAACTCATAAAACCAAACCTCGAACCCGAGCCATGAACCCTCAATCAAGAATGTTGAGACCTAAACCCTAAACCTTAAGCTATAATTGCTCCTAAACCCTAAATTATGAGTCTTAAACCCAAAACCCTAAATGCTAAATCCTAAATACTAAACCCTCTACTATGAACATTGAAACCCAAATCCTAAAGCCTGAGCCCTAAATCCAAACCCTAAACCTTGATCCCCAAACCCGAAACTCAACCCGAACCCCGAACCCTAATCCTTAAACACTAAACACTAAACCTGTAAAACCTGAATCCTTAGCATAAAAACCTAAACCTTAAACACTAAATATCCTGATCCTTAAACCCTCAACCTAGAAACATTAAAATAGTTAGATTTGAAAAAGCTAGTGTTTTGAAAAACTTGGGATTTTCAAAAAGTCAAGATATTTTAAAAAGTAATGATTTTCAAAAAAGTCACAACTTTTGAAAAAGTTGTAATTTTAATCAAAGTTGTTGTTTTTGTAAAAACTATTAGGTCTTTGAAAATGTTCAAATTTTCAAACAAGTTGAGGTTTTCGATAAATGAATATTTTTAAAAATTTGGGATTTTTGAAAAGTTGAGATTTTCGAAAGAGTTGGGATTTTCACATTTTTTAAGAGTCAAAATATTTGAAAAGTTGAGATTTTCGAAAGAGTTTTGGCTATTCGTAGTTTTGAAGAGTCCAGATTTTTCAAAATGTCGAGATTCTTGAAAAACTCAAAATTTCCAAAAAGATGGGATTTTTAAAATTTTGAGATTTTCCAAAAAATCGTGATTTTGTAAAAGTGAAGATTTTTGAAAAAGTCAACATTTTTGATAAATTTGATATTTTAAAAAATTCAAGAATTTTTAAAAGTTGTGATTTCTGAAAAAAATTGATTTTTGAAAATGTCATGATTTTTAAAAATAGTTTTGATTTTTCAAAAAAAGTTGGGATTTTTGAAAAAGTAATAATGTCAAAGGAGTCAAGATTTCAAAAATGTAGTGATGCGCCAAAATTAACAAGAACATGAAAAGGTCATTACTGTGCTTTGTCTCGGGTGTCCGTTTGAGTCCGCTTTTTTAACATGTTTCAAAAATCTCAACTTTTTAAAAATATTAGGATTTTCAAAAAAAAAAAGTCAGGAGTCTGAAACATTTAGATTTTCTAGAAATTTTGGATTTTTGAATATGTGATAATTTTTTAAAAATTTATTATTTTCCAAAGATTTGTGAATTTAAAAAAAAATAGGATTTTAAAGAATTTGCAATTTTAGAAAAAAATAGAATTTCCTAATTCTAAAAAAGTTCTAATTTCAAAAATTTTAGAGTTTTTGAAAAAGTTGAGATTTTATAAAAAGTCAAGATTATGAAAACATTGGGACATTGAACAAAAATTGGGAATTAAAAAAAGTCATGATTTCAAAAAAGCCACAAATTTTGAGAAAGTTGGGATTTTCAAAAAAGACAAGATTTTGAAAAAAGGTGCAATTTTCAAATTAGTCGGGAATTACAAAACTGAAGAGATTTTTAAATCCCAATTGTTTTGATTTGGGTTTATGGTTTATGGCTGAGGGTTTAAGGTTTAGGATTCAGTGTTAAGGGTTCATGGTTTAGGATTTAGGGTTTTGGGCTTAGTGTTTAGGATGTTGTGGTTTAGGGTTTAGTGTTTACAACTCAGGTTTTAGGTTTTAATGTTTAAAGTTTAGGGGTCGAGATTTTGAAAAATTCATGATTTAAAAATATACCGATTTTGAAACATTTAGGATTTTGAAAAAGTCATGATTTTCAAAGATTTTGAAAGTGATTAAATAATGAATTTTTAGTTTTAAAAAAAAAATGTTATTTTTAAAAATTAGTGATTTTTAAAAATTCATAATTTTCTAAAAATTCATGATTTTATAAAAAGTTAGAATTTTGAAAATGTTAGGATTTTCATAAAAATTAGGATATTCAAAATAGTTTGGATTTAAAAATCTCTTCAGTTTTGTAATTCTCGACTTATTTGAAAATTGCACCTTTTTAAAAATCTTTACTTTTTTGAAAATCCCAACTTTCTCAAAATTCTTTACTTTTTCAAAATCATGACTTGTTTGAAATCACAATTTTTGTTCAAAATCCCAACCTTTTCATAATCCAAACTTTTTTGAAAATCTCAACTTTTTCAAAAACCGTAAAATTTTTGAAATTCAAAATATTTTATATTGATGAAATTTTATCTTTTTCTAAAATTGTGAATTCGTTAAAATCCTAAGTTTTTGAAATTCACAACTTTTTCAAAAATCATACTAAAATCTAGAATTTCTGGAAAATCAAAATTAAACTCTCGGTTTTTTTTTTTTAAATCCTGATATTTTAAAAAAGTTGAGATTTTTGAAACATGTAGTTTCAAAACAAAATGGACTCAAATAGATACCCAAAGCACAAGTTATGACATTTTCAAGTTCCTTTTAATTTTGGCGCATCACTACATTTTTTAAATCTTTACTCTTTTGAGATTATAACTTTTTCAAAAATTCCAACCTTTTCAAGAATCGCAACCATTTCAAAAATCGTGACATTTTCGAAAATCAAAACTTTTTTAGAAATCCCAACTTTTTAAAAATTCCTAAACTTTCAAAAATCTCAACTTTATGGAAAATGCAGACTTTTTATAAATCCTTACTTTTTAAATTATTTATTTGAAAATCGCAAATATTAAAAATCCTAAATTTTTGAATATCCTAACTTATTCAAAAATCCTTACTTTTTCAAAAATATCGACGTTTTAAAAATCCAAACATTTTCCAAAATCTTGACTTCTTTGAAAATCCTGACTTTTTTAAAATCTCAATTTTTTCAAAAGACAAACTTTTCCCAAATCTAACTATTTTAAGGTTTCTAGGTTGAGGGTTTAGGGCTCATGGGATTTAGTATTTAGGGTTTATGCATTAGGGCTCAAGGTTTATGGTTTAGGCTCGAAGTTCTGGATTAAGGGATCAAGGTTTAGGGTTTAAAAATTAGGTTTTAGGGTTTAGGGTTAGGATTTAGGGCTCAGGTTTTAGGGTTTGGGGTTGGAGGATTATGGTTCTGGGTTTTGCATTTAGGGTTTAGGGCTCATGGTTTGCGATTCAGGCGTTAGTATTTAGGATTTAACATTTAGGGTTCAAGAATCAAAATTTAGGGTTTAGGTTTTATAGGGTGTAGGCATAATATTTTAGGGTTTACGGTTTAATCTTCACCTATTCATAATCTTGACTTTTTTGAAAATCTCAACTTAGTGCTCAGATTTTAGGGTTCGAGGTTTACGGTTGAGGGTTTAGTACTTAGGTTTAGGGCTCATGGTTTACGATTGACAGATTAGTAATTAGGATTTAGCATTTAGGGTTTTCTGTTTTAAGACTCCGAATTTAGTTGTTAGGAGCAATTAGACCTTAAGGTTTATGGTTTATAAGGTATAGAGGTAAGAGTTTAGGGTTTAGGGTTTAATCTTGAGCTTTTCATAATCTAGACTATTTTGAAAAATCTCAACTTTTTAAAAAACCCTATAAAAATTTAAAATCAAACTTTTCTTAGAGTAATGAAATTCTATTTTTCTAAAACTGCAAATTTTTAAAATCCTTTCTTTTTTTTAAATTCACAACTTTTTGGAAAATAAAAACTTTTAAAAAAATCATAACATTTAAAAAAATCTAAATTTTTTTAGAAAATTTAAATTATTCAAACTCACAACTTTTAATTTGAAAATCTAGATATTTGAAAAAGTTGGGTTTTTTAACATGTGGTTTAAAAAAGTAATGGACTCAAATGGACACATGGAGCACAAGTTATCACCTTTTCAAGTTTCTGCTAATTTTGGTGCATCACTATAGTTTTGAAATCTTGATTCTTTTGCGATTGTAAGTTTTTGAAAATCCCAAATTTTTCAAAAATCGGCATTTGGGATCAGGATTGGTTTAGGGTTTAAGAATTATGTTTTAGGGTTTAAGGGTTAGGATTTAGGGCTCGTGGTTTAGCGTTTAAAGTTCAAAGTTTACGATTGAGGGTTTTGTATTTAGTGTTTAGGGCTCATTGTTTACCATTGAAGGTTTTGTATTTAGGATTTATTATTTAGGGTTTTAGGGTTTAGGAGAAATTAGAGCTTAAGGTTTAGGGTTTATAGGGTATAGAGTTTAAAGGTTTAGGGTGTAGGGTTTAGTTAGGGTTTAGGTCTCTAGTTAAAGATTTAGTGTTTAGCCTTAGGGTTTATGGATTAGGGTTAGGGATTTATGTGTCATGGCTCAGGGATTAGAGTTTAAGGTTTAAGGTTTGGGGTTTAGAGTTTAGATTTTATGATTCAAGAATTTGGGTTTTTGCTTTCTGGTTGTGGGTTTAGGGTCTAGGATTCAAAGTGTTAAGTGTTTATGGTTTAGGATTTAAGGTTTTCGTCTTACTAGTTAGGATGTTGTGGTCTAGGGTTTAGCGTTTATGACTCACAATTTTTAGAAACTCGTGATTTTTTTAAAATTCTTAATTTTCAAAAAAGTCACGATTTTATAAAAATTGGAGTTTTGAAAAAGTAAAGATTTTGAAAATGTTAAGATTTTTAAAAAAAATAGGATAGTCAAAATAGTTGGGATTAAAAAAATCTCTTCAATTTTGTAATTCTTGACTTATTTGAAAATTGCACCTTTTATCAAAATCTTTTTTTTTAAAAATCCCAACTTTCTCAAAATTCTTGGCTTTTTAAAAATCATGACTTTTTGAAATCTAATATTTTTTTTTCCAAATCCCAACATTTTCAGTAATCTTGATTTTTTTGTAAATCTCAATTTTTTCAAAAACATTAAAAATTTTGAAATTCAAACTTTTTAAGAATTATGAAATTCTATCTTTTTCTAAAATTACAAATTATTTAAAATCCTTTTTTTTAAATTCACAAATTTTTGGAAAATAATGACTTTTTCAAAAATCATGACATATTCAAAAATCAAGAATTTCTAGAAAATCTAAATTATTCAAACTCCCAACATTTTTTTAAAAATCTTGATATTTTAAAGAAGTTATTTTGAGACATGTGGCTTAAAAAAATGTACTCAAACGAACTCAAATTTTTTAGAATTATGAAATTTTATATTTTTCTTAAATTGCAAAAATCTTTAAAATTCACAATTTTTTTGAAAATAATGATTTTTTCAAAAACATGACATAATCAAAATTCTAAATTTTTTGAAAATCTAAATTATTCAAACTCTTGACTTTTCTTTGAAAATCCTGATATTTTAAAAAAGTTGAGATTTTTGAAACAGGTGGTTTAAAAAAATGTTACTCAAACGGACACCCGAAGTACAAGTTAAACTTTTTTAAATACTGACTTTTTTGAGATTATAACTTTTTCAAAAATCCTAACTTTTTACTAAATTGCAACATTTTCGAAAATCAAAACTTTTAGAAATCCAAACTTTTTAAAAATTCCTGAATTTTCTAAAATCTCAAATTTATCAAAAATATCGTCTGCTTTTAAAATCCTTACTATTAAATTTTTTTCAAATATCACAATTTTTAAAAATCGAGACTTTTTCAAATATCCCGACTTATTCAAAAATCTTCACGTTTTAAAAATCCCAACAATCTTCAAAATCTTGACCTTTTGTAAAATGTAGACTTTTCTCAAATCGTAACTTTTTCAAAAATCTTCACTTTGAAAAAATCATGACTTTTTGGAAAAACTCAATTTATTCAAAATTGTATGTTTTAGACATCCTAACTTTTTTCAAAATGTCAATTTTTTCAATAATATTGACTTGTTTGAAAATGCATACTTGTAAAATTTCCCTACTCTTCAAAATTGCAACTTTTCAAAAACTCCAACTTGTTTGAAAATTTGAACATTTTCAAAATCGCAACATTTTTAAATCTTGATGATTTCAAAAATAACAACTTTGTTTAAAATTGTAACTTTTTCAAAAGTCGTGACTTTTTGAAAATCTAAAGTTTTTGAAATTCTCGACTTTTTGAAAAATCTTGACTTTTCAAAAATCCAGAGTTTTTCAAAATACCAACTTTTTCCAAATCTAACTATTTTAAAGTTTCTATGTTGAGGGTTTTAGCGCTCGGGGATTTAGTATTTAGGGTTTAGGTTTTGGGCTCAGCATTCGAGGATTAGGGTTTAGGGGTTAGTGTTTAGGATTTACGGATTATGGTTCAGGATTTAGGGTGTATGGTTTGAGGTTCGGGGTTTGGGGATCAAATTTTATGGTTTAAGATTGAGGGTTTAGTATTTAGTATTTAGCATTTAGGGTTTTAGGGTTTAAGACTTTATGGTATAGGAGAAATTAGAGCTTAAGGTTTAGGGTTTATATAGGCTAAGTGCTCGAGTGTTCATGGTTGAGGGTCTATGGCTAAGGGTTCGAGGTTTGGGGTTATGAGTTTAGGATTTAGGGTTTAGGTCTCTAGCTAAAGGTTTAGGGTTAAGGGTTTTGGCTTAGGGCTCACAATTCAAGGTATAGGGTATAGGGTTAGGCCTAAGGATTTAGGGTTCACTTGTTTATGGTTTAGGGGTGTAGGGTTTAAGGTTTAGAGTTTAGGCTTCATGGCTCAGGAATATGGTTTTAGGGATATGGTTTAAGGTTTGGGGTTTAGAGTTTAGGTTTTACAATTTAGGGATTTGAGTTTATGGTTTATGGCTGAGGGTTTAGGGTTTAAGATTCAGTGTTAAGGGTTTATGGTTAAGGGTTTAGGCTTTTGGGTTTAATGTTTAGGATGTTGGGGTTTAGTGTTTAGCATTTACAATTCAACTTTTAGGTTTAGGGGTCACCTTTTTTAAAAAGTCATGATTTTGAAAAAGTTAAGATTTCAAAAATCTTTATTTTCAAAGATTTTGAAAGTGATAAACTCATGAATTTAAAAAAGTCACAATTTTTTAAAAACCTCTTGATTTCTAAAAAAAAATTAATTTTCGAAAAAGTCGCTATTTTATAAAAAGTTGGAATTTTGAAAAACTAAAGATTTTGAAAATGGTAGGATTTTTCTTTTTAAAAATAAGATATTCAAAACTGTTGGGATTTAAAAATCTCTTCAGTTTTGTAATTTCTGACATATTTGAAAATTGCACCTATTTTCAAAATCTTGTTTTTTTTTTCAAATCCCAACTATCTCAAAACTCTTGGTTTTTTTAAAATAACGACTTTTTTGAAATCCCAATTTTTGTATAAAATCCCAACCTTTTCATAATACTGACCTTTTTGAAAATCTCAACTTTTTCAAAAACTCTAAAATTTGTTAATTCAAACTTTTTTAGATTTATGAAATTCTATCTTTCTCTAAAATTGCAAATTCTTAAAATTTTTTTTTTTTTTTAAATTCACAACTTTTTGGAAAATAATGAATTTTTTCAAAATGATATATTCAAAAATCATAAAATATTAAAAATCCAGAATTTTTGGAAAATCTAAATTATTCAAACTCTTGACTTTTTTGAAAATCCTAATATTTTAAAAAAGTTGAAATGTTTAAAGCATGTGATTAAAAAAGGACTCAAACGGACACCTGAGCACAAGTTATGTGCTTTTCATATTCTGTTTATTTTGGCACATCACTAGATTTTATAAATCTTGACTTTTTTGAGATTATAACTTTTTCGAAAATCCAAACTTTTTGTAAAATCGTAACTATTTAAAAAATCACGATGTTTTAGACAATGATTTTTTTTTTTAGAAAGCCCAACTTTTAAAAAAATCTTGAATTTTAAAAAATCTAAAATTTTATAAAAAATGCCGACTTTTTTGAAAATCCTTACTTTAAGAAAAAATACATTTTTTCAAAAATTGTAAATATTAAAAATTGCGACTTTTTGAATATCTCGACTTATTCAAAATATTGTAGTTTTTAAAATCCAAACATTTTCCAAAATCTTGAATTTTTTGAAATTCTTCAATTTTAGAAAATCACAACATTTTGGATAATCCCGACTCTTCAAAAATGTTAAAAGCCCAACTCTTTCAAAAATCCCAACTTTTTAAAAATCCTGACTTTTTCGAAATATTTATTTTTCTAAAATCCCAACTTGTTTAGGTTTTCAGGCTAAGGATTCAAGGTTTAGTGTTTAGTGTTTAGGGTTTATGGATTAGGGCTCATGGTTCGGGTTTAGGATTGAGGTTTAGGGTTTAAGAATTAGGTTTTAGGATTTAGGGCTCAAATTTTAGGGATTGGGGTTCGTGGTTTACGGTTGAGGGCTTTGCAGTTAGAGTTTAAGGCTCATGGTTTACGAATGAGGGTTTCGTATTTAGGATTTAGCATTTAGGGTTTTAGGATTTAAGACTCAAATTTTAAGGTTTAGGATTATTTAGAGATTAAGGTTTAGGGTTTATTTTAGGAGTAGAGTTTTATGGTTTAAGGTTTGGGATTTTGAGTTTAGGTTTTATGGTTTTTGGTTGAGGGTATAGGGTTTAGGGTTTGGGGTTTATGGCTTAGGATTAAGGGATTTGGGATTAGTTTTTAGGAGATTGGGGTTTAGGGTTTAGCATTTATGACTCAATTTTAAGGCTTTAGGGTTTAGGGTTTAGGGGTCGTGATTTTGAAAAAGTCATGATTTCAAAAAAACTGATTTTGAAATAGTTAGGATTTCCATCTTTTTCTACAATTCATGATTTTAAAAAAATTTGTATTTTAAAAAATCATGACGTTTTTCAAAATAATTTTTTTTGCAGAAATCCCAACTTTTTAAAAATTCCAGAATTTTAAAAAATCTCAACTTTATAAAAATTGCCGACTTGAAAATCCCAGCTTGTTTGAAAATCTAAACATTTTCAAAGTCCCTACATTTTTAAAATCTTGATGTTTTAAAAAATAACAACTTTTTCAAAAGTAATGTCTTTTTTGAAAATCCGAATTTTTTCAAAAAATATTAACTTTGGAAAATCCCAAGTTTTTCAAAATACCATTTTTTTTTCCAAATCTGACTATTTTAAGGTTTCTATGTTGAGGGTTTAGGGATTAAGTTTTTTGGTTTTGGGGTTTAGGGTTAGGCCTTAATCCCTAAATCATAAACCCCGAATCAATTATAATTTAGGTTTAGGTTTAGGGTTTAGGATTCGGGATTTAGTTACGATTTTTGAAAAAGCTATAATCTCAAAAACTCAAGATTTCAAAAATGTAGGGATGCAACAAAATTAACATGAATTTCAAAAGGTCATAAATTGTGCTCCGGGTGTATGTTTGATTCCATTTTTTTGAAACCACATGTTTCAAAAATCTAAACTTTTTAAAAATTTCAAGATTTTCAAAAGAAATTCCAGAGCTTGAATAATTTAGATTATCCAGAAATTATGCATTTTGAATATCTCATGATCTTTTAAAAAGTTATTATTTTCCAAAAAGTTGTGAATTTAAAAAATAAAATTAGGATTTTACAGAATTTAAACTTTTAGAAAAAATAGAATTTTATAATTCTAAAAAGTTCTAATTTCAAAAATTTTACGTTTTTGAACAAGTTGAGAATTTAAAAAAGTCAAGATTATGAAAAGGTCGGGATTTCATTGAAGTCGTGATTTCGAAAAAAGTCAAGAATTTTGAGAAAGTTGGGATTTTAAAAAAATACAAGTGATTGAAAAAAGGTGAAATTTTCAAATAAGTCGGGATTTCTAACTTGTTTTAAAAACGGTGACTTTTTCAAAAATGACGAAATTTTAAAAATCAACAATTTTTAAAAATTGTGAACTTTCTAAATTCTGACTATATCACTTTTAAAATCTTTTAAAATACAGAGTTTTTGAAAGTTATGATTTTTTTGAAATCCTAAATTTTTCAAAATCGAGATAATTTTTAAATCGTGACTTTTAAAAATCGCAACCCCTAAACCCTAAACCCTTAAACCTAAAACCTAAGTTGTAAAAGCTAAACCCTAAACTCCAACATCCTAAACACTAATCCCAAAGCCCTAAATCCTAAACAATAAGCCATAAACCCTTAAGACTGAATCCTAAACCCTAAACCCTTAGCCATAAACCATTAACCTAAATCCTTAAATCGTAAAACCTAAACTCTAAACCCCAAACCTTAAACCCTAAACCCTGAGCCATAAAGCCTAACTGTTTTTGTATTTTTGAAGAGGTGGGATTTTTGAAGAGTCTTAATTTTTCAAAAACTAGACATTGTAAAAAAGTTAGGATTTTTTTAAAAGATAGGATTTTAAAAAATAGATTTTTCAAAAAGTCATAATTTTGTAAAAGTGATTTTTTTGAAAAAGTTAGGATTCTCAAAAAATTTAAGATTTTGGAAAATATTGGGATTTTTAAAACATCATTTTTATTGAAAAAGTCAGGATTTTTGAATAAGCCAGTCAAAATATTCGAAAAGTCCGAATTTTAATATTTTGATTTTCAAAAAATATAATTTTTTAAAAAGTAAGGATTTTAGAAAAGTCGGCATTTTTGATAAAGTTTTGATTTTTGAAAACGTCACGATTTTTGAATTAGTTTTTATTTTAAAAAAATTAGGATTTTGAAAAAGTTATAATCTTACAAAATTCAAGATTTATAAAATGTAGTGATTTGCAAAAATTAGTAGGAATTTGAAAAGGTAATAACTGTGTGCTTGAGTGTCTATTTGAGTTCATTTTTTTAAAACCACATGTTTCAAAACTCTCAAATTTTATTAAATATCAGGATTTTTAAAAAAATTTAGGAGCTTGAATAATTTAGATTTTCCATTAATTCTGGATTTTTGAATAAGTCATGATTTTTGAAAAATTCATTATTTTCCAAAAAGTTGCGATTTCGAAAAAAGCCAATAATTATGAGAAAGTTGGGATTTTCAAAAAAGAAAAGATTTTGAAAAAAAGGTGCAATTTTCAAATAAGTCAGGAATTACAAAACTGAGGAGATTTTAAAATCCCAACTGGTTTTAATATCCTAATTTTTTTTAAATCCTAACATTTTAAAAATCTTTTCTTTTTCAAAATTCCAACTTTTTAAAAGTCATGAGTTTTTTTTAAATCGTGAAATTTTTAAATTTATGACTTTATCACTTTCAAAATATTTGAAAATACAAACGTTTTTTAAAATCATAAATTTTTCAAAATCCTAACTGTTTCAAAATTGGGGTATTTTTGAAATCGTGACTTTTTCAAAATTGCAACCCCTAAAGCTTAAACCCTTACCTAAAACGCTAGTCGTAAATGCTAAACCCTAAACCCCAACATCCTAAACACTAGGCCCAAAGCCCTAAATCCTAAACCATAAACTATAAATCCTTAACACTGAATCCTTAACTATAAAGCCCTAAATCCTAAACCCTAAACAATAAACCCTAATCATGATTTTTTAAAAATTCATAATTTTTGAAAAAATATATATGGTTGGAATTTTGAAAAATTAAAGATTTTGAAAATGTTAGGATTTTAAAAAAATAGGATATTCAAAACAGTTGGAATTTTAAATTCTCTTCGGTTTTGTAATTTTGCTTATTTGAAAATTGCACCTTTTTTTAAAATCTTGTGTTTTTTTAAAATGCCAACTTTCTCAAAATTCTTGGCTTTTTTGAAATCACGACTTTTTAAAATCTAAATTTTTGTTTGAAATCCAAACCTTTTCATAATCTTGACTTTTTTAAAATCTCAACTTTTTCAAACACCCCAATTTTTCTTTAATTCGAGCTTTATTAGAATTATGAAAAATCTTTTTCTAAAATTGCAAATTCTTGAAAATCCTAAATTTTTGAAATTCACAACTTTTTGAAAATAATGACATTTCAAAAATCCATTCAAAAATCTAGAATTTGTGGAAAATATAAATTATTCAAACTCCTGACTTTTTGTTTAAAATCGTGATATTTTAAAAAGGTTGAGATTTTTGAAACACTTGGTTTCAAAAAAAGGGCTCAAACGGACACCGGATCACAATTTATGACCTTTTCAAATTCTTACTTATTTTGGCGCATCACTACATTTTTGAAATCTTGACTTTTTTGATAATATAATTTTTTTAAAATCCCAATTTTTTCAAAAACCACAACTATTTCAAAAGTCGTGACATTTTCCAAAATCAAAAGTTTTTCAGAAATCCTAAATTTTCTAAAAACTCAACTTTATCAAAAATCCTAACTTTTTTGAAAATCCTTTTAAAAAAATTATATTTTTTCAAAAATCGTAAATATTAAAAATCTAGACTTTTTCGAATATCCCGACTCATTAAAAAATCGTGACTTTTTAAAAAATCTTGACATTTTAAAATCCCAACATTTTCCAAAAAATTCTTACTTTTTTTTTTTAAATCTTGACTTTTTCAAAAATCATGACTTTTTGGAAAAAATCTTTTTAAAAATTAAATGTCAAGTTTTTAAAAAATTTGACTTTTAAAAAAATCCAGACTCTTCAAAAATCCCAACTCTTTTCAAAAATCCCAACTTTTCAAAAATCTTGACTTTTTCGAAATATTCATTTTTGAAAACCCCAACTTGTTTGAAAATCTTAACATTTTCAAACTCCCAACATTTTTAAATCTTGATGTTTTCAAAAATAACAACTTTATTTAAAATTGTAACTTTTTCAAAAGTCGTGAATTTTTTTAAAATTGTAACTTTTTCAAAAGTCATGACTTTTTTAAAATCTCAAAGTTGTTAAAATCCTGACTTTTTGAAAATACCAACTTTTTCAAAATCTAACTATTTTAAGGTTTATAGGTTGAGGGTTGAGGGTTTAGGGGATTTAGTCTTTAGGGTTTAGGCTTTGGTTTTTAGGGTTTAGTGATTATGGATTAGGTCTCAGGGCTCAAGGTTCAAGGTTTAGAGTTGAGGTTTAGGGTTCATCAGGGTTTAGGGTTACAATTTATGAATCAGGTTTTAGGGTTTGGGGTTGAGGTTTACAGTTGAGGGTTTTGCACTAAGGTTTTACATCTCATAGTTTACGATTGAGGGTTTAGTATTTAGGGTTTAGCATTTATGGTTTTAGTGTTTTAGACTCAAAATTTTGGGTTTATCGCTCGGTGTTCAAGGTTCAAGGTTTAGGGTTTTAGGGTTTAGGGCTCAGGTTTTGGTTCAAGGTATAGGTTTTAAAGTTTAGGGTTAGGCCTAAGGCTTTAGGATTCACTATTTATTGTTTAGGCTCGGGTTAGGGTTTAGGGTTTAGGCTTTAGGGTTTATGGTCACGATTTTGAAAAGTCACGATTTCAAAAATGATTATATCAATTTTTAAACAGTTAGGATTTCAAAAAATTCATGATTTTCAAAAATTCTTTATTTCAAAGATTTTGGAATTGATAAATTCATGAACTTAAAAAGATCACAATTTATAGAAAAAACTTTATAAAATTTGTAATTTTAAAAAAGTCACAATTTTATTAAAAATATGGAATTTTGAAAAAGTAAATTTTTTTAAAATGTTAGAATTTTCAAACAAATCAGGATATTCAAAGTAATTGGGATTTAAAAATCTCTTCAATTTTTTAATTCCTGACTTATTTGAAAATTGCACATTTTTTCAAAATCTTGTCTTTTTTGAAAATTCATACTTTCTCTTTATTCTTAGAAATCCCAAATTTTTTGAAATCCCAACCTTTTCATAATCTTGACTTTTTTGAAAATCTCAACTTTGTAAAAATCCTATTTTTTTGAAATTTGACCTTTTTTAGAATTATGAAATTCTATCATTTTATAAAATTGCAAATTCTTTAATATCCTACATTTTTTGAAATTCACAACTTTTTGAAAAAAATCAAACTTTTTCAAAAAATTACAATTCAAAAATAAAAAATTTCTTGAAACTCTAAATTATTGAAACTCTCGACTATTTTTTGAAAATCGATATTTCTACAAAGCTGAGATTTTGAAACATGTGGTTTAAAAAAAAAAAAAAGGACACTCGGAGCAAAAGTTATGACCTTTTCAAATTCCTACTAATTTGGACGCATCATAACATTTTAAAAATCTTGACTATTTTTGAGATTATAACTTTTTGAAAATCACAACTATTAAAAAAAAAATCACAATGTTTTTGAAAATCAAAACTTTTTCAGAAATCCCAACTTTATCAAAAATGCATACTTTTTTGAAAATCCTTACTTTTTAAAAAATCTTGATGTTTTAAAATTCCCAACATTTTCCAAAATCTCGACTTTTCAAATATCCTTACTTTTTTGAACATCTTCACTTTTAAAAAATTTGACTTTTTGGAAAATCACAATTTTTGAAAAATCCCGTCTTTTCAAAAATCCTAAAGTTTTTGAAAATGTTGATTTTTTCAAAAATCTCAACTTTTTAAAAAATCCACTCTTAAAAAATCCCAATTCTTCAAAAAAGTGAATAGCGCAACTCTTTCAAAAATCTCAACTTTTCAAAAATCCTGACTTTTTAGAAATATTTATTTTTTGAAAACCCCAACTTTTTTGAAAATCTGAACATTTTCAAAGTCTCAATATCATTAAAATCTTGATGTTTTCAAAAATAAGAACTTGGTTTAAAATTGTAACTTTTTTAAAAGTTGTGACTTTTTTGAAAATCTCAAGTTTTTTAAATTCCTAATTTGTTGAAAATCCAAAGTTTTTCAAAATACCAACTTCTCCAAAATCTAACTTTTTAAAGGTTTCTAGGTTTAGGGGATTTAGTGTTTAGGATTTAGGTTTTTGGGCTCAGTATTCGAGGTTTAAGGTTTAGTGTTTAGGGTCTAGGGATTAGGGCTCACGGTTCGAGGTTCAAGGTTCGCGAATCAAGGTATAGGGTTTAAGAATTAGGTTTTGGGGTTTAGGGTTTATGGTTAGGATTTAGGGCTCAAGTTTAAGGGTTTCGGCTTCAAGGTTTATGGTTGAGGGTTTTTCACTTAGGGTTTACGGGTAATGATTTTCGATTGAGGGTTTAGTATTTAGTATTTAACATTTAGGGTTTTAGTTTAAGATTCAAAATTTAAGGTTTTGCAGTAATTAGACCTTAAGGTTTAGGGTTTATAGGTTATAGGGCTAAGAGTTTAGGGTTTAGAGCATAGGGTGTTAGGGTTTAGGTCTCAGTTTTCATAGTTGAGGGTCGATGGCTCAATGTTTGAGGTTTGGGGTTATGAGTTTAGGGTTTAGTTATTTAGGTCTCTAGCTAAATGTTTAGTGTTTAGGGTTTTGGCTTAGGGCTCACGGTTCAAGGTATAGGTTTAGAGTTAGGCCTAGAGTTAGGGGAGTTTATTTATGGTTTAACGCTTACGGTTTAGGCTTCATGGCTTAGGGTTTATGGTTTAAGGTTTGGGGTATAGAGTTTAGGTTTTACGATTTAGGGATTTGGATTTATGGTTTATTGCTGAGGGTTTAGGGTTTAGGGTTTAGGTTTATGGTTTAGGATTTAGGGCTTTGGGCTTAGTGTTTAAGATGTTGGTGTTTAGGGTTTAGTGTTTACCACTCAGGTGTAAGGTTTAGGGTTTAGGTGTCACACATTTGAAAAAGTCACGATTTCAAAAATACACCGATTTTGAAATAGTTAGGATTTCAAAAAAATCATGATTTTCAAAAAGTATGTATTTTCAAAGATTTTTAAGTGATAAAGTCATGAATTTAAAAAGTTCACAATTTAAAAAAACTCATGATTTTTTAAAATTTGTAATTTTTTGAAAAAGTCGTGATTTTATAAAAAGTGGAATATTGAAAAACTTAAGATTTTGAAAATGTTAGTTTTTTTAAAAAATGAGGATATTCAAAATAGTTGGCATTTAGAAATCTCTTCAGTTTTGTAATTCCCAATTTATTTAAAATTTGCACATTTTTTCAAAATCTTGTCTTTTTCAAAATCCCAACTTTCTCAATATTCTTGGATTTTTTGAAATTACAAATTTTTGAAATCCCAATTTTTGTTCAAAATCCCAACCTTTTCATAATCTTGAATTTTTCACAAATTCTGTAAAATCTTTAAATTTTTTGAAATTCACATGTTTTTGGAAAATAATGATGTTAAAAATAAATCATGACACATTCAAAAATAAAGAATTTCTTGAAAATCTAAATTATTCAAAATCACTACTTTTCTTTAAAATCTTGATAAATTAAAAAAGTTAAGATTTTTTTTTTAAAATTCTTGAATTTTATAAAATCTCAACTTCATAAAAAATGCTGACTTTTTTGGAAATCCTTACTTTTTTAAATTTATATATTTTTGAAAATTCAAATATTAAAAAATCAGGAATTTTCAAATATCATGACTTTTTCAAAAACTTGACATTTTAAAAAATCCCGATTTTTCGAAAATCTTCACTTTTAAAAAATCATGAATTATTAGAAAATCTCAAATTTTTTAAAATTTTGTCTTTTCCAAAGTCCTAAATTTTTTTAAAATGTCAAGTTTTTAGAATTTCTTGACTTTTTCAATAATCCAGACTCTACAAGATTCCCAACTCTTCTAAAATTTGAAAATTCCAAATATTTAAAATCCCAACTTTTCAAAAATCTTGACTTTTTTGAAATATTCATTTTTCGAAAACCCCAACTTGTTTAAAAATCTAAACATTTTCAATGTCCCAACATTTTTTAAAATCTTGATGCTTTCAAAAACAACAAAAATAAGAACTTTGTTGGAAATTGTAACTTTTTCAAAATCTCAAGTTTTTGAAAATCTTGACTTTTTGAAAATCCCAAGTTTTTCAAACTACAAACATTTTCCAAATCTAACTATTTTAAGGTTTCTATGTTGATGGTTTAGGTTTTGGGGATTAGTATTTGGGTTTAGGGTTTAGTGTTTATGGTTTAAGGATTACTGCTTAGAGCTCAGGGTTTCATGGTTCAGGGTTTACGGTTGAAAATCCCAACTTTCTCAAAATTCTTAGCTTTTTCGAAATCACAACGTTTTTGAAATCCCAATTTTTGTTTGAAATCCTTACCATTTCTTAATCCTTAGACTTTTTTGAAAATCTCAACTTTTTCAAAAACCCTAATTTTTTTGAAATTCAAACTATTTTAGAATTATAAAATTCTATCTTTTTGTAAAATTACAAATTCTTTAAAATCCTAAATTTTTTTAAATTCACAACTTTTTGGAAAATAATGATTTTTTCAAAAATCATGACATATTCAAAAATCTAGAATTTCTAGAAAATCTAAATTATTCAAACTCTCGACTTATTTTGAAAATCCAGATATTTTAAAAATGTTGAGATTTTTGAAACACGTGGTTTAAAAAATGGATTCAAACAGACACCTAGAACACAAGTTATGACCTATTCAAATTCCTGCTAATTTTTGTGCATCACTACATTTTTAAATCTTGATTTTTTTGAGATTATAAACTTTTTCAAAAATCTCAACTTTTTCAAAAATAACAACTATTTCAAAGTTTAGGGTTTAGGCCTTAGTGTTCATGGTTGAGGGTCCATGGCTTAGAGTTTGAGGTTTGGGGTTATGAGTTTAGGGTTTAGGGTTTTGGCTTAGGGCTCAAGGTTCAAGATATAGGGTTTAGGGTTTATTGTTTAGGGTTTATTAGGGTTTATGGTTTATGGTTTGGGTTTAGGCTTCATGGCTATGGGATCAGGGTTTAGGGTTTATGATTTAAGGTTTGGGGTTTAGAGTTTAGGTATTATGATTTAGGGATTTGGGTTTATGGTTTAGGTTTGAGGGTTTAGGGTTTAGGATTCATTGATTAAGGGTTTATGGTTTATGGTTTATGATTTAGGGCTTTGGGCTTAGTGTTTAGGATGTTGTTAAAGGGTTTAGCATTTATGACTTAGGTTTCAGGTTTAAGGGTTTAGTTTTGGGGTCGCGATTTTTGAAAAATTCATGATTTCAAAAATATCTCAATTTTGAAACAGTTACGATTTTGAAAAATTCATGATTTTCAAAAAGTCTGTATTTTCAAATAATTTTCTGACTTTTTTGAAATCCCAACCTTTTCATAATTCTAACTTTTTTGAAAATGTCAACTTTTTCAAAAACCCTAATTTTTTTAAATTCTAACTTTTTTACTATTATGAAATTCCATCTTTTTAAAAATTGCAAATCCTTTAAAATCGTATTTGTTTTTAAATTCAAATTTTTCAAAAATCAGGACATATTCAAAAATCCATAATTTCTAGAAAATTTAAATTATTCAAACTCCCGACTTTTTTTTAAAAATCCTGATATTTTAAAAAGGATGAGATTTTTTAAACATGTGGTTTAAAAAAAACAGACTCAAATGGACATCCGGAGCACAAGTTATTACCTTTTCAAATTCCTTCTAATTTTGGTGCATCACTACATTTTTGAATTCGTGACTTTTTTGAGATTATAACTTTTTAAAAAATCCTAACTTTTTTGAAAATAACAACTATAGAAAAAATCGCGACTTTTTCAAAAATCAAAACTTTTTCAGATATTGCAAGTTTTTAAAATTTGTAAAACCTCAACTTTATAAAAATGCCAACTTTTTTTAAAATCTTACTTTTTTAAGAATTTATATTTTTTAAAAATCACAAATATTAAAAATCGAGATTTTTTCAAATATCTTGACTTTTTCAAAACACTTGACATTTTAAAAATCCCAACATTTTCCAAAATCTTGACTTTTTTGAAAATCCCGACTTTTCAAATATCCTCACTTTTACAAAATCACATCTTTTTGAAAAATCTCAAAAATTCTAAAATCCCGTCTTTTCAAAAATCCTAATTTTTTTGAAAAATCCTAACTTATTCACAAATCCCGAGTTTTAAAAAAATCCTGACTCATTCATAAGTCCTGACTTATTCAAAAAAATCTTTTAAAAATCCCATCTATTTTCGAATATCCTCGACTTATTCACAAATCTTGACTTTTAAAAATCTTGATGTTTTAAAAATCCCAACATTTTAAAAATCTTGACTTTTAAAAATCCTGACTTTTTTGAACATCTTGACTTTTACAAAATCATGACTATTTTGAAAATCTCCATTTTCTAAATCTCGTCTTTTTAAAAATCAAACTTTTTTAAAATATTGAGCTTTTTACAAATTTTGACTTTTTTCAAATATTCAAAGACTCCTTCAAAAATCATGACTGTTTTCAAAAATGTGAATTTAAAAGTAACTTTTTCAAAAGTCGTGACTTTTTTAAAATCTCAAGCTTTTGAAAATCCTTACCTTTTCTAAAATCTTGACTTTTAAATATCCCAAGTTTTTAAAAATACCATATTTTTCCAAATCTAATTATTTTAAGGTTTCTGAGGGTTTAGGTTTAGGTTAAGGAGTTTTCGGGGTTTAGGATTTAGTGTTTAGGATTTAGGGATTAGAATCAGTGCTCGGGGTTCGGGGTTGAGTGTTAGGGTTTGGTGATCAAGGTTTAGGGTTTAAGAATTAAGTTTTAGGTTTTAGGGAGTTAGGATTTAGGGCTTAAGTTTTTGGTTTTGGGGTTCTAGTTTTACGGTTGAGGGTTTACATGGGGTTTACGACTCATGGTTTATGGTTGAGGGTTTAGTATTGAGGATTTAACATTTAGGGTTTTAGGGTTTAAGAAGTAAAGTTTAGGGTTTAGGAATTACAGCTTAAGGTTTAGGATTTATAGGGTATAGTGTTTAGAGTTTAGGGTTTAGGTTTTAAAGTCCATTTTTAGGTCTCAAGCTTAAAGTTTCAGGTTTAGGTTGTTGGCTTATGCTCATGGTTCAAGGTATAGGATTTAGGGTTCACTGTTGTTTATGATTTAGGGTTGAAGGCTTAGGCTTAGGGGTTTAGGGTTTATTGTTTAGGGCTTAGGGTTTAGAATTTAGGCTTCATGGCTCAGGGCATTACGGTTTAGGGCTCATGATTTATGGTTTGGGGTTTAGAGGTTTTACAATTTAGAGATTTAGGTTTATGGTTTATGGCTAAGGGTTTAGGGTTTAGGATTCGGTGTTAAGGGTTTATAGTATTTAGGGATTTGGGCTTAGTGTATTTTGGAAATAGTTAAGATTTTGAAAAATTCATGATTTTCAAAAAGTCATTAATTTAGAAAGTTCACAAGTTTTAAAAAAACTTGTGATTTTTAAAAAAATCGTCATTTTAGAAAAAGTCACGATTTTATAAAAAGTTGAAAATTTGAAAATGTTAGGATTTTTAAAAAAACTAGGATATTAAAAATAGTTGGGATTTAAAAATCTCTTCAATTTTTAAATTCCCGACTTGTTTGGAAATTGCACCTTTTTTCAAAATGTTGTCTTTTTTTAAAATCCCAACTTTCTCAAAATTCTTGGCTTTTTCGAAATCCAGACTTTTTTGAACTCCCATTTTTTGTTCAAAATCCCAATCTTTTCATAATCCTGACTTTTTTGAAAATCTCAAGTTTTTCAAAAACCCTAAAAGTTTTAAAACTCAAACTTTTTTAGAATGAGGAAATTCTATTTTTTGTAAAATTACATATTCTATAAAATCCTAATTTTTTAAATTCACAAATTTTTTGAAAATAATGACTTTTCAAAACTTATGACATATTCAAAAATCTAGAATTTCTTGAAAATCTAAATTATTCAAGCTCCCAACTTTTTTTTTGAAAATCATGATATTTTAAAAACTTGTGATTTTTGAGACATGTGGTTTAAAAAAATGAACTCAAACATGTACTCGGAGCACAAGTTTGGCGCATCACTACTTTTTTGAAATCTTGTTTTTAGATTATAACTTTTAAAAAATTACAACTTTTTTGAAAATCATAACTATTTGAAAAATCGCAACATTTTCAAAAATCAAAACTTTTTAGAAATTCCAACTTTTTAAAAATTCCTGAATTTTCTAAAATCTCAACTTTATCAAAAATGCTAATTTTTTGAAAATCCTTACATTTTAAAAAAATTATATTTTTTCAAATAATTTTAATATTAAAAATCAAGACTTTTTCGAATATCCTAACTTATTCAAAAATCCTGACTTTTACAAAAATCTTGACGTTTTAAAAATCCCAACATTTTCCAAAATCTTGTCTTTTTTGAAAATCCTAAATTTCAAAAATCCTAACTTTTTCAAAAACAAAAAGTCAATTTTTTGAAAAGTCTCAATTTTTAAAAATCATCAATTTTCAAGAATCCTTCGGGTTTTTAAAAAAAATACTTGATTGTTTTTCAAAATCTTGACTTTTTTCAAAATACTAACTCTTCAAAACCAAAGCACAACTATTACCTTTTCAAATTCCTACTAAAATTTTTTGAAAATTTCAACTATTTAAAAAATCGTGACATTTTCGACAATCAATTTTTTTTTTCAAAACACATCTTTTTAAAAATCCATGAATTTTATAAAATCTCAACTTAATAAAAAATGTTGACTTTTGTGAAAAACTTGACTTATTTAAATATCTTAACTTATTCAAATATCTTGACTTTTTAAAAAATCTTTATGGCTGAGGGTTTATGGTTTAGCATTTACGTCTCATGTTTCAGGTTTTAGGGTTTAGGGTTTGCGAATTTGATAAATTCGCGATTTCAAAAATATCCTAATTTTGAAACAGTTAGTATTTCGAAAAAGTTATGGTTTTCAAAAAGTCTATATTTTCAAAGATTTTAAAAGTAATAATGTAATTAATTTTAAAAAGTCACAATTTTATAAAAAGTTGGAATTTTGTAAAATTAAAGATTTTGAAAATGTTAGGATTTTTTTAAAATAGGATATTCAAAATAGTTGGGATTTAAAAATCTCTTCAGTTTTGTAATTCCCAACTTATTTGAAAATTGCACCTTTTTCAAAATCTTGTCTTTTTTGAAAATCCCAACTTTCTCAAAATTCTTGGCTTTTTCGAAATCACGACTTTTTTAAAATCCCAATTTTCATTTGAAATCCCAAACTTTTCATAATCTTAAATTTTTTTTAAAATCTCAACTTTTTGAAAAACCCTAAAATTTTTGAAATTCAATCTTTTTTAGAATTATGAAATTTTATCTTTTTCTAAAATTGTAAATTCTTTAAAATCCTATTTTTTTTAAATTCACAACTTTTTGGAAAATAATGACGTTTTCAAAAATCATGACATATTCAAAAATCTAGAATATTTAGAAAATCTAAATTATTCAAACTCTCGACTTTATTTTGAAAATCCTAATATTTTAAAAAAATTGAGATTTTTGAAACATACGGTTTCTAAAAACAGACTCAACATATACCTAGAGCACAAGTTATAACCTTTTTAAATTGCTGATAACTTTGACGCATCACTACATTTTTGAAATCTTGACTTTTTTGAGATTTTGAAAAATCCCAACTATTTCAAAAACGACATTTTCAAAAATTAAAACTTTTAAAGAAATCCCAACTTTTAAAAATTCCTAAATTTTCTAAAATTCAATTTTTATAAAATGTGGACTTTTATAAAAATCCTTACATTTTTTTAATTTTTTTTTTTTGAAAAAAGTAAATATTAAAAATCTTGACTTTTTTGAAAATATTGATTTTTTAAAACTCTTCACTTTTATAAAGTCGCGAATTTTTAAAAATCTCAAAGGGTTTTTTTAAAATCCCGTTTGTTTTAAAATCCCAACTTTTTATAAAATGTCATTTTTTTCAAAATCCGGACTCTTCAAAAAAAATATTTTCAAAAAGCCAAACTCTTTTGAAAATCCCAATTTTAGAAAAATCCTGATGTTTTCAAAAATAAAAACTTTGTTTAAAATTGCAAATTTTTCAAAAGTCACTTTTTAAAAAATCTGTAAATTTTGAAAAAGTCACAATTTGATAAAAAAGTTGGAATTTTGAAAATGTTAAGATTTTTTAAAAAAAAGGATATTCAAAACAGTTGGGATGTAAAAATCTCTTCCTTTTGAAATTCTGACTTATTTGAAAATTACACCCTTTTTCAAAATCTTATCTTTTTTTAAATCCCAACTTTCTCAAAAAAATTGATTTTTTCGAAAACATGACCTTTTTGAAATTCCAATTTTTGTTCAAAATCCCAACCTTTTCACAATCCGTAATTTTTGAAAATTCGATTTTTTCAAAAACCCTAATTTTTTTTAAATTCAAACTTTTTTAGAATTATGAAATTCTATCTTTTCTAAAATTGCAAATTCTTTAAAATCTTAAATTATTTTAAATTCAAAACTTTTTGGAAAAATTTGACTTATTCAAAAATCTGGAATTTCCGGAAAATCTAATTACTCAAACTTTAGAAAAAATTCAGATTTTTGAAACACGTGGTTTAAAAAAACTAACTCCAAAGAACATCAGAGCACAATTTATGACCTTTTAAAATTCTTGCTAGTTTTGGCGCATCACTAAATTTTTGAAATTTCAATTTTTGATATTATAACTTTTTTGAAAATCCTAACTTGTTCAAAAATTGTTAAATTCTATTTCAAAAATTAAAACTTTAAAAGATTTGGTCAAAATATTTCAAGAAATCCGACTTTATAAAAATTCCTTAATTTTCTAAAATCTTGACTTTTTAAATATTCCCAACATTTTTGAAAATCCTTACACTTTAAAAAATTATATATTTTTTTAAAAATTGCAAATATTAAAAATCAAAACTTTTTTCGAATATCCTGACTTATTCTAAAATCCCAAATTTTTCAAAATTCTTGACGTTTTAAAAATCCCAACATTTTCCAAAATCTTGACTTTTTTGAAAATCATGACTGTTTAGATAAATCTTAACTTTTACAAAATCACGAATTTTTGGAAAATCTCAAAATTTTTAAAATCCCATGTTTTAAAAAGTCCTAACTTTTTTGAAAATGTTGAGTTTTTCAAAAATATTTACTTTTTAGAAAATCCACTCTTCGAAAATCACGACTCTTGAAAAATGTGAAAAGCCCAACTCTTTGAAAATCCAAACATTTCAAAAATCCTGACTTTTTTGAAATATTCATTTTTTGAAAACGACATCTTTTTGAAAATTTGAACATTTTCAAACTCCCAACATTTTTTAAATCTTGATGTTTTCAAAAATAACAACTTCATTTAAAATTTCAACTTTTTCTAAAGTCGTGTCTTTTTTGAAAATCCTGACTTTTTCAAAAATCTTGACTTTTGAAAATCCAAAGTTTTTCAAAATACCAACTTTTTCCAAATCCAACTATTTTAAGGTTTCTAGGTTGAGGATTTAGGGCTCAATAGATTTACTATTTAGGGTTTAGGGTTTGGTGTTAAGGGTTTAGGGTCGAGGTTCAAGGATCAAGGTTTAGGGTTTAAGGAAAAGGTTTTAGTTTTGGGGTTTTAGGGTTTTAGGATTTAGGGCTCATATTTTAGGGTTTGGGTCCAAGGTTTACGATTGAGGGTTTTGAATTCAGGGTTTATTGCTCATGGTTTATGATTGAGGGTTTAGTATTTAGGATTTAGCATTTAGGGTTTTAGGGTTTAGGAGCAATTGGAGCTTAAGGATTAGGGTTTATAGGTTATAGGGCTCAGATTTCATGGTTTAGGGTGTAGGGGTCAGGTTTTAAGGTTTATGTCTCTAGCTAAAGATTTAGGGTTAAGGGTTTTGTCCTAGGGCTTGCTATTTTGAAGGTATAGAGTTTAAGGTTCACTATTTAGGGTTTAAAGCTCAAGGTTAGAGGTTTAGGGTTTAGGCTTCATGGCTCGGGGATTGGGTTTAGAGTTTAGGTTTTACAATTTAGGGATTTGAGTTTTTGTTTATGGATGAGCATTTAGGGTTTAGGATTCAGTATTAAGGGTTTATGGTTTAGGATTTAGGGTTTTCGTCTTAGTGTTTAGGATGTTGGGGTGTAGGGTTTAGCATTTACAACTCAAGTTTCATGGTTTAAGGTATAGGGGTCACAATTTTAAAACTATCTCGTTTTTGCAACATTTAGGATTTCGGAAAGGTCATGTTTTTCAAAGATTTCTAAAGTGATAAAGTCATGAATTTAAAAAGTTCACAATTTTAAAAAAACTCATGATTTTCTAAAAGTAAAGATTTTTAAAATGTTAGGATTTTAAAAAATAGGATTTTCAAAACATTTGGGATTTAAAAATCTCTTTAATTTTGTAATTCCCGACTTATTTGAAAATTACATCTTTTTCAAAATCTTGTCTTTTTTGAAAATCCTAACTTTCTCAAAATTTTAAACTTTTTTGAAATCACGACTTTTTTGAAATCCTAATTTTTTTGAAATGAAAACCTTTTCATAATCCTAACTTTTTCGAAAATCTCAACTTTTTCACAAACCCTAAATTTTTTGAAATTCAAACTTTTTAAGAATTATTAAATTCTATCTTTTTCAAAAATTGCAAATTCTTTAAAATCTTAAGTTTTTTGAAATTCACAATTTTTTAGAAAATAAATACTTTTTCAAATATCATGACATTCAAAAATCCAAAATTTCTGGAAAATATAAATTATTCAAACTCCAGACTTTTTTTTGAAAATCCTAATATTTTAAAAAAGTTGAGAATTATGAAACATGTGGTTTCAAAAAAAAACAAACTCAAACAGACACCCGGAGCATAAGTTATGACCTCTTCAAGTTCCTGTTAGTTTTGGAGCATCACTAGAAATCTTTAATCTTTTAAGATTATAAATTTTTTGAAAACCCAACATTTTAATAAATTGCAACTATTTTAAAAATCGTGATGTTTTCAAAAATCAAAACTTTTCAAAAATTCCTGAATTTTTATAAATCTCAACTTTATCAAAAATGCTGACTTTTTTGAAAATTTATAGTTTTTTCGAAAATGACAAATATTAAAAATTGAGACTTTTTGAAATATCCTGACTTATTCAAACATCTTGACTTTTTCAAAAATCTTGACATTTTCAAAATCCCAACATTTTCCATAATCTTGACCTTTTTGAAAATTCTCACATTTCTAAAATCCTGAATTTTTCGAAAATATTCACTTTTACAAAATCACGACTTTTTGAAAAGTCTCAAATATCTTAAAATTGCGTCTTTTAAAAAATCCTAACTTTATTGAAAAAATGTCGAGTTTTTCAAATATCCAGACTCTTCAAAAATCCCAACTCTATGAAAAATGTGAAAAGTCCAACTCTTTCAAAAATCCCAACTTTTTTGAAATCTTTATTTTACAAAAAACATGAACTTGTTTGAAAATATTAACATTTTCAAAATCCTTATTTTAGGGGTTTAGGGATAGGTTTTTGGGTTCACTATTTAGTGTTTAGGATTTTAGGCCTAGGGTTAGGGGTTTAGGGTTTACTTTTAGGTTTAGTCTTTATGGCTCAGGGTTTTAGGGTTTAGGATCAGCATTTTGGGTTTATGGTTTAAGGTTTGGGGTTTAGAGTTTAGGTTTGATGATTCAGGGATTTGGGTTTATGGTTTATGGCTGAGGGTATAGGGTTTAGGATTCAGTGTTTAGGGTTTATGGTTTAGGATTAAGGGCTTTGGGCTTAGTTTTTTAGGATCTTGGGGTTTAGGGTTTAGCTTTTATGACTCAATTTTTTAGGATCTTGGGGTTTAGGGTTTAGCTTTTATGACTCAATTTTTAAGCTTTAGGGTTTTGGGTTTAGGGGTTGTGATTTTGAAAAAGTCTGCTAGGTTATGAAGGAGGAGTTAACTCCACATACTCAAGAAAAAGAAAAGTTTGACTATGTCACTAAACATATTGACTAAGAGGATAAGCCCATTCTTGAGCTCTGGTTTGCCTTAATTAGGACGTTCCATCGAGTGCAAAGATTAAGTTCATCATACGGTTTTCAATGTCTTCTACGGTAAGGAGAATTGCACCAAAAAAACAATTTATGTCCCGATATTGAACAATTTGTGTTTCGATTTAATTCTCTTTATTACGCTTTACAAAGTATGAATGCACAAGATGACTCATTAATCATTTATTGAGCACTAAATATACACTATGAGATATTACTTCAAATTCATTTACCATATACCAGGTGTTCTATGAATCAAAATTAAACCTAAGATTAAATACACATTTCCTAGATGTCCTTGAAACCAACATCTCATACATAGCAATAAATTATCAAATATAACCTTCGGAACCGAGACTACACTATACATCTATTCATTTAACAAGAATTATATAAATTACAATGACAATTAATGAATTTCACATCACCTTTTTGTCGTCATTCTTTCATCCTGCAAAACCACGTGAGCATGATATCGTTGATAAATTCGCTGGCATGGCATCCCACCCTAATCTAACATAATTATCATTTTCAGCTTCTCATTTACATATGATAATAATTATAATTTGCAATTGAAATAAAAGGTTGAGAGACATGTATTCATTACATTTCATTTTACTTCATTTTGTAACCTAGGAGAGAGAAAGTACCATTTTGTCAAAAGTTATATTTCACACAACAAGTTACACTATAGAGTTTTAAATAGTTATTTACATGTGTCAAAAGTATCTACGGTAGTTTGGCAACCCGACGAGGATTCCGCAGCTTTCTATTGTTACATTTTCTTACTAGCTACAACAACGTTCAAAATGGGCTCAGAGGGTAAGAAACTACTTCCAAAAGTTATCTTCCAATGAGAATGCACATCACAATTAACTTTCTACGTGTCCCTAGATATACCAAGAGTTCATAGCACCTGACGGAATTAGGAAAAAGTGAACGGTTTGCGTTTGGCGGCTAGTTTTCCTAGGCCACTAGTCGTAGTTGGCCCAGTGCAAAAGAACTAAAAGTTAGCTCGAGGGCTCAGAAAACCACATCCAAAATTGACGTTTGATGGATGAATGCGTAATGAGAAACTTCCTACAAATTTCCCTATATAAGGATAATTCAATAGAGTTGATGAAACTCAGAACTGAAAAACAGTCTTCAAACAACAACAAGTTTTCTTAAGCCACCGGTCCTAATTTGTCCAGTTTGACCTTGTCAAACTGCGACAAGAGGCCTACAAAATGCCATTGTCAAACTATCTAGAAATATATTTTTTTTCCTAAACTAAAAGTTCCATGCAATTGTCTAGTAAAAACACTAGTTATTTGCGAAGATGGGAAATAATTTCTCTATCTGGGTTACAAATGGCAGTTCAAAATGAAAGCCAACTTCCTAGATTTGACGGCTTTCTACTGCTGTAAACTAGTCTAATCTATAAGAGTGTCAAAAGGATCACATATTATTCATTCGGTGTCAATCCAAAGGTCCAGGTGACACATAACAAGGTACGCGAATGAAGCTTAACATCTCGTTTTCAAAATTACGAAGGGTACTTAATGAGTCTCTGAAAAATACAAAAAATAACTATTTTAAACATTTAAGGATCACATGACAAAACAAGTTCCATTACAGTCTTATTTTAAAAACAAGTTGGACTTGTTTTCACATGCCTATAATAGCATTTGTTCTGAAAACGCCAAATCGTAATTATAGAAAAAATCACAATTTTATAAAAAGTTGGAATTTTGAAAAAGTAAATATTTTGAAAATGTTAGGATTTCAAAAAATATATGATATTAAAAACAATTGGATTTTAAAAATCTGTTCAGTTTTGTGATTCCCAACTTATTTAAAAATTGCACGTTTTTCAAATTTCTTATCTTTTTTGAAAATCCCAACTTTCTAAAAATTCTTGGCTTTTTTCAATCAAGATTTTTTGGAAATCCCAATATTTTCATAATCTTGAAAATTTTTAAAGTCTCAATTTTTTCAAAAACCCTAAAATTTTTTAAACTTGAAATTTTTTAGATTTATGAAATTCTATCTTTTTGTAAAATTTTAAAAAAATATGGGATTTTAAAAAAATTTAAAATTTTAAAATCCTATATATTTTTAAAATTCACAACTTTTTGGAAAAAATAACTTATTCAAAAATCATGATAAATTCAAATTTTCAGAATTTCTAGAAAATCTAAATTATTGAAGCTCCTAACTTTTAAAAAAAAAAAAACCTGATATTCTAAAAAGTTGAGATTTTTGAAACATGTGGTTTGAAAAAAAAATGACTCAAATGGACAACCGAAACATAAGTTATGTGACCTTTTCAAATTCCTGTTAATTTTGGTGCATCATTACATTTTTGAAATCTTAATTTTTTTGAGATTATAACTTTTACAAAAATCTTAACTTTTTGAAAACCGCAACTATTTCAAAAATTATGATGTTTCCAAAATGAAAACTTTTTAAGAAATACCAAAATTTTAAAAATTCTTGAATTTTTCTAAAATCTCAACTTTATCAAAAATGATGATTTTTTGAAAATCCTTACTTTTGTAAAATAAAATATTTTTTCGAAAATCATGACTTTTTCAAAAAAATTGACGTTTTTAAAAATCTCAACATTTTCAAAAATCTTGACTTTTTTGAAATTTTTACTTTTTCAAAATCATGGCTTTTTCAAAAATCCACACTTTTTAAAAATATTGACTCTTGAAAATGTGAAAATCCCAACTCTTTCAAAAATCCTGATTTTTTCAAAATATTCACTTTTCGAATACCCCAACTTGTTTGAAAATTTGAACATTTTCAAAGTCCGAACATTTTTAAAATATTGATGTTTTCAAAAATAACAACTTTTTCAAAAGTCGTGAATTTTTTTAAAAATCGTGACTTTTTCAAAATACCAAAAATTTCCAAATCAAACTATTTTAAGGTTTCTAGGTTTAGGGTGGCTCACGGGATTTAGTGTTTAGGGTTAGGATTTAGGGCTCAAGTTTTAGTGTTTAAATTTCAAGGTTTACGATTGAGGGTTTTGTATTTAGGGTTTAGGGCTCATTGTTTACCATTGAAGGTTTTGTATTTAGGATTTATTATTTAGGGTTTTAGGGTTTAAGACTCATAATTTAGGGTTTAGGGAAATTAGAGCTTAAGGTTTAGGGTTTATAGGGTATAGGGCTCGAGTTAAAGGTTTAGGGTGTAGGGGTTAGGGGGTTTAGGGTTTAGGGATTATGAACTCTAAAACAAAATAGATCTTCTTCTTCGTTATTCAATAATTAATTAGAATGTTTTGAAAATCCCAACTTTTCAAAAATGGTGACGTTTTGAAAAGTAAAACCTTTTCAGAAATCACAACAATTTAAAAATTTGTGAATTTTCTTAAATCTCAACTTATAAAAAATGCCGACTTTTTTGAAAATCCTTACTTTTTATGAAAATTATATATTTTTTTAAAATCACAAATATTAAAAATCGGGACTTTTTTAAAAATCATGACTATTTCAAAAATTCTTTCTTTTTAAAAAAATGACATTTTACAAAATCACGACTTTTTGGAAAATCTCATTTTTTTAAAAATTCCTTCTTTTAAAAAATCCTAACTCTTCCAAAAATCCAGACTCTTTAAAAATGTGAAAATCCCAACTTTTCAAAAATATTGACTTTTTCAAAATATTCAATTTTAAAAAACTCCAACATGTAACTTGAAAATCAGAACATTTTCAAAGTCCCAAAATTTTGTAAATCTTGATGTTTTAAAAAATAACAACTTTTTTAAAAATTACAACTTTTCAAAAGTCACGACTTTTTGAAATTCTCAAATTTTTGAAAATCCCGACTTTTAAAAATTCCATGTTTTTCAAAATACCAAAAATTTCCAAATCTAACTATTTTAATGTTTTTAGGTTGAGGGTTTAGGGTTTAGGTTTTTGGCTCTAAAGGCTCGGGGTTTAGGGTTTATTTAGTGTTGAGGTTTAGGGATTTTGGCTCGGGGCTAAGGGTTCAGGGTTTGAGGTTGAGTCTCGGGTTTTAGGGTTTATTTAGTGTTCGGGGGTTTAGGGATTTTGGCTCAAGGCTAAGGGTTCGGGGTTTGAGGTTGAGTTTCGGGGTTCGGGAATCAAGGTATAGGGTTTAAGAATTAGGTTTTAAGGTTTAGGGGATTAGGGTTTAAGGGTTAGGATTTAGCTTTTATAGGATTCAATGTTAAGGGTTTATGGTTTATGATTTAGGAATAGGGTTTTGGAATTAGTGTTTAAGATGTTTGGGTTTAGGGTTTAGTGTTTACGACTCGGGTTTAAGGGTCACGATTTCAAAAATATCTCTATTTTGAAACAGTTAGGATTTCAAAAAAGTCATTATTTTAAAAAAATTGTATTTCCAAAGATATTGAAAGTGAAAAAGTCGTGTATTTAAAAATTTAACAATTTCTTTTAAAAATTCGTAATTTTCAAAAAAGTCGCGACTTACTTGAAAATCTCTATAGTTTCGTATTTCCCAACTTATTTGAAAATTCCACCTTTTTCCAAAATTTTGTCTTTTTAAAAATTCCAACTTTATCAAAAATCTTGGCTTTTTCGAAATCACGACTTTTTTGAAATCCAAAATTTTGTTAGAAATTTCAACATTTTCATAATCCTGACTTTTTTGAAAATCTCAACGTTTTTCAAATGCATAACTTTTTGGAAAATAATGATTTTTTCAAAAATCATAACATATACAAAAATGGATAATTTCTGGTAAATCTAAATTATTCAAGCTCTTCACTTTTTTTTGAAAATCATGATATTTTTAAAAAGTTAAGATTTTTTAAACATGTGTTTTAAAAAAATGGACTCAAACAGACACTTGGAGCACAAGTTATGACCCTTTCAAATTCTTGCCAATTTTGGCGCATCAATATATTTTGAAATTTTGACTTTTTGAGATTATAACTTTTCAAAAATCAAAACTTTTAAAAAATCCCAACTTTTACAAAATTCATGAATTTTCTAAAATCTCGACTTTATAAAAATGATGACTTTTCTTAAAATCCTTACTTTTAAAAAAACTTCTATTTTTTGAAAATTGAAATTATTAAAAATCAGGACTTTTGAATATCCTATTAAAAATCCTCTTTTCAAAAATCTTGACATTTTAAAAATCCCAACATTTTCCAAAATCTTGACTTTTTAAAAATCCTGACTTTTCAAAAATCTAGAATATTTTGGAAATCTTCACTTTTAAAAAATCATGACTGTTTTAAAAATCTCATATTTATGGAATCCCATCTTTTCAAAAATACTAACTTTTTTCAAAATGTCGAGTTTTTAAAAACTCTAGACTCTTCAAAAATGTGAAATATTTACTTTTTCGAAATATTTATTTTTTTGAAAACTCCAAACATATTTTAAATCTTAAAGTTTTCAAAAATATCATCTTTGTTTAAATTTATAACTTTTTCAAAAGTCGTGACTTTTTGAAAACTCTTGACGCTTTAAAAATCCAAGTTTTTCAAAATATCAACTTTTTCAAAATCTAACTATTTTAAAGGTTTCTAGGTTGAGGATTTAGGGCTCAAGGGATTTAGTGTTTAGGGTTTAGTTTTTTTGGCTCAGTATTCAGGGTTTAGGGCTCGGGGTTCAAGGTTCGGAGGTCGATGTTCGAGTTCGGGATCAAAGTTTAGGGTTTAAGAATTAGGTTTTAGGGTTTGGAGTTCGAGGTTTATTGTTGAGGGTTTTGCGTTTAGGGTTTAGAGCTCATGGTTTACGATTGAGGGTTTACTATTTAGGATTTAGCATTAGGGTTTTAGGGTTTAGGAGGAATTACAGCTTAAGGTTTAGGGTTTATAGGGTAGAAGGCTAAGAATTTAGGTTTTAGAAGCAATTAGAGCTTAAGGTTTAGGGTTTATAGGGTATCGGGTTCATAATTTAGGGTTTCAGACGTAGGGGTCAGGTTTTTTGGTTTAGGTCTCACTGTTCATAGTTGAGGTCGATGGCTAATGGTTCGACATTCATGGTTATGAGTTTAGGGTTTATGGTTTAGGTCTCTAAGTAAATTTTTAGAGTTTATGGGTTTTTCTTAGGGCTCACAGCTCAAGGTATAGGGTTTAGGGTTTAGGTTTAGGCCTAAGGCTTTAGGGTTATGTATATAGGGTTTAGTACTTAATGCTCATGGTTAGGGGTTTAGGGTTTATGGTTTAATGTTTGGGGGTTTTATTAGTTACAGATTTCAATTTATGGTTTATGGCTAAGGGTTTAGGATTAAGTGTTTAGGGTTTATGGTTTACAAGCAACATCGAATGGAAAGAATAGTGGTCTCAAGGGCTGTCAAGGTAAGTGCAGCAAGTTGGGGGACAAAAAAGGGGTCATAAGTGGACGTCATATTGCAAATAACAACATAATATCAACTTGTAAGGATTATTAGCAATACATACACTCAAAATTAGAAAAACTTATATGAATATGAATCGTAGCATCCGGAATCTAGTTTCTAAACTACTAATTTTTTTAAAAATGGACAAGATTAGCTATATTAAAAACTCAAAATTCAATGACTTGGTTTTTTTTTAAAAATGCCTATAAGATTATAGTCCGTTTGCCCACAATTTGGATGACCAAAAATTAATATATATTTTTCTCCTTTGGTGAGAAGTTATATGCCACTATCTATCTTGGGATGGATTTTATTTTGTATTTTTTTGAGTAATATTTTATTTTTTATGATTTTTTCCGTGAAAGTGGTATGAAAACATAAAGAAAACAGAGCACTTTCCGTTTGCCGCCATAACTTCATCAAAAAATAGTGAAATCAAATAATTTTGTTTTTGAACATGTATATAATTTCACCATGGTTGGGATGGTATACGTTTTATCACATTCTAATAAGTGAAAAAAATTGCAGTCTTAAACGTAGACATAAACATTCACGGGAAAAAGTGTCTTAAAGACCTATTATTAGTAAAAAATTATAAAATGATATTTATCCTATTCTATTCACTTTAAAATCAGTATTTCTACAAAGCTAACATTCTCCCCTACACAATGGTACCATTTTATGACATTTTTAAACTTTTCAGCATGGTTCAAGTCCGTGGAGGACTAAATTTGATGTTTTGTTGTTTTTAATGTAAAATTTAGGATTTGATGTCCACTTAATTGTCCCCCAACTTGGTGCACTTACCCGTCAATACTGCGGTATGCACAAGATGGGTTTAATGGAAAAAAATCCCAGCACACACGTGAAAGACAGGGACAAGGCCAGACTACACAACCCTCCAAATACCTTCTAGCCTGCGTTAAAATATGGGTGCCAGAGCAGGACAGAGACATCCATCTCAGCATAAGGGAAAATGAATCTACCCAAAGGAGTTGCATGTGACTCAAGGGGCCACGCAAGCAGAAAGGAGAGAACAAAATGCAGGTAAAGTGTTTGACAAAATGCCACAAAGAGATGTGGTCTCAAGGGATGCTATCCTTGCTGGATATTCACAAACCTGATCAGTATGCCTTTACCAGCATTCACGCAGCCTGAGAAAATTACAATTTGGAACAGGAAGGGACATCCATCATGTAAAAGAGGCACACACTGTTCCACATGAGACCCACACCATAAATCTCCACACGGCTAACAACATGGTGTTTAGTAGGTTACAGAAAAGGAACAGTAATCTGACTCCATGAACATGCACTTCCTTCCCCCAGATGTGGGCAAAAACAAAAGAAAACAAGGCGTGAATAACACATTAAATGCAGCATGGGCCAGTAAAGGCAGTAGGTCTGATTTAATTAGAGGACAACTAGAAAGGAAAGACAAAAAAAAAAGCAAGGGTCAACACGCCTTCTCCTGACATAAATTAAAGGAAATGCAGGTTCCATCCTCCAACGCACTTCCACAACTAACCAAAATTAAATAAAACTGAAGTGTATAGCTTGCAAGGAAGAAAAGATGGTGGGGGTTTGCGTGGTGCCTCCATACCAAAGAAAGTCTAAAAAAAGAATAATACGCATTTCCATGAAATGGTGGGACGCCAACAAAAGTGGCTAACGTGGGTGAAAACATAAAAAATTCTCATTAATTTAGATATATATAAAAAATATGAGTGGAGACTTGGTCGGCTCCGGTGGTAGCAATATCATTTCACCTTCAAAACGACAAACAAAACAAGTATGCAAGCAAGCCTGGTCGACCAAGGAGGAACTAGAGATAACAGTTTTGAAAACGAGCACAAGACAAGGGCCAACCACAACGTCGCAACAGGATACCTCTTTTTGCGTGAATCAAGGATCGATCCCCGATAATTAAATAATCTAAACAATAAAATCACTTATCGATAATTAACAACAAAGTTTATGACAAATTGATGATCAGATAACGAAGTTACCGTTGATCGATAATTAAAATAATATTATTATTACTATTTTTATTACAACTTAATACTACTTATTAATCACATTAACAAGGACCAACACACAAGCTTGACCAAAACAGTAATAGCAAGAGTCGGCAATTCAAAAGAATAATCTTTATTATGTAGGTGTTCGTGGCTAAGGGATCAGGGATTAGTATTTATGGTTTAAGGTTTAGGGTTTAGAATTTAGGTTTTACAATTTAGGGATTTTGGTTTATTTTGTTTGGCCGAGGGTTTAGGGTTTAGGATTCAGTTTTAAGGGTTTATGGTTTAGGATTTATGGTTATGGGCTTAGTGGTTAGGATGTTGGGATTTAGGGTTCTCGGTTTTCAAAAAGTCACGATTTCAAAAATATCTCGATTTTGAAACAGTTAGGATTTTGAAAAAGTCATGATTTTCAAAAACTCTTTATTTTCAAAGATTTTGAAAGTGATAAACTCAAAAATTTAAAAAGTTCACAATTTTTAAAAAACCTCGTGATTTTTTAAAAATTCTTTTTTTTGTAAAGTCGTGATTTTTGAAAAATCTTTATTTTAAAAAAATTTCTTCATTTTTTAATTTCCAACTTATTAAAAAACTGCACCTTTTTCAAAATCTTGCCTTTTTGAAAATCCCAACTTTCTCAAAATTCTTGGCATTTTTGAAATCACGAGTTTTTTTAAATTCCAATTTTTGTTCAAAATCCCAAACTTTTCATAATCCTGACTTTTTGAAAATCCAAACCTTTTCAAAAACCCCAATTTTTTTGAAATTCAAACTTTTTTAGAATTATGAAATAATATCTTTATATAAAATTGCAAATTCTTTAAAATACTAATTTTTTTAAATTCACAATTCTTCAAAAATAATGACTTTTTGAAAAATCACCACATATTCAAAATCTAGAATTTCTGGAAAATCTTTAATTATTCAAACTCCCGATTTTTTTTTAAAACTTTGATATTTTAAAAAAGTTGAGATTTTTAAACATCTGGTTTTAAAAAATAGACTTAAATGGACACCCGGAGCACAAGTTATGACCTATTGAAATTCCTGCTAATTTTAGACCATCACTACATTTTGAAATCTTGACTTTTTAAAGATTATAAATTTTTTGAAAATCCCAACTTTTTTGAAAAACAGAACTATTTTAAAAATCGTGACATTTTTGAAATTTTTTTTTTTTTCAAAATTCCAAACTTTTTAAAAATTCCTAAATTTTCTTAAATCTCAACTTTATCAAAAATGTCGATTTTTTTGAAATTCCTTACTATTTTGAAAATGTCACGTTTTCAAAAAAATCTATACTTTAAAAACCTGATTTTTAAAAATGTGAAAAGCCCAACTCTTTGAAAAATCCCAACTTTTCGAAATATTCATTTTTCAAAAACACCAACTTTTTCGAAATATTCATTTTTCGAAAACACCAACTTGTTTGAAAATATGAACATTTTCAAAGTCCCAATGTTTATTAAATCTTGATGTTTTCAAAAATAACAACTTTGTTTAAAATTGCTACTTTTTCAAAACTCGTAATAGATTTCTGAAAATCTTCAGTTTTTAAAAATCTTGACTTTTTGAAATTCCAATTTTTTTAAAAATACCAACTTTTTCCAAATCTAACTATTTTATGGTTTCTAGGTTGAGGTTTATGTCTCAAATGATTTAGTGTTTAGGGTTTAGGTTTTTGGGGTCAAGGGTTGAATTTCAGGGTTCGTGGATCAATGTTTAGTGTTTAAGAATTATGTTTTAGTGTTTTGGGCTTTAGGCTTCATGGATTAACATTCATGGGTGAGGGTCCATGGCTCAGGATTTGAGGTTCGGGTTCATGAGTTTAGGGTTTAGGGTTTAGGGTTTACGGTTAGGCCTAAGGCTTTAGGGTTCATTTTTTAGGGTTTAAGGCTCAGGGTTAGGTGTTTAGGGTTTATTGTTTAGGGTTCGGGCTTATGGTTTAGGGTTTATTTTGAAAAAGTCATGATTTACCAAAAGTTTGTATTTTAAAAGATTTTGAATGTGATTATAGTCATGAAATCTTGACTTCTTTGATAAATTTTCAAGTTCCTGCTAATTTTGGCACATCTCTACATTTTTGAAATATTGACTTTTTTGAGATTATAAGTTTTTCAAAAATCTCAACTTTTTCGAAAATCGTAAGTTTTTTCAAGTAACCCCAATTTTTTTTAAAATTCCTGAAGTTTCTAAAATCGAAACTTTATAAAAAAATGTTGACTTTTTTAAAGTCATTACTTTAAAAAAAAATCCAAAATCCAAAATATTAAAAATCGCCACTTTTTTCAATATCCTAACTTATTCAAAAATCTTGATGTTTTTAAAAGTCCCAACATTTTCCAAAATCCTGACTTTGTTGAAAATCTTCACTTTTAAAAATCGTGAATTTTTTGAAAATCCTGTCTTTTCAGAAATCCTAACTTTTTTGAAAATATTGAGTTTTTCAAAAATGTAAACTTTTTCAAAAATCTTGACTCTTCTAAAATGAGAAAAGTGTAACTCTTTCGAAAATCTTCGCTTTTAAAAAATCTTGACTTTTTCGAAACATTCATTTTTCAAAAACCCGATCTTGTTTGAAAATCTAAACATTTTCAAAATCCCAACATTTTTTAAATCTTGATGTTTTCATATAAAACAAATTTGTTTAAAATTGCAACTTTTCAAAAGTCGTGACATTTTTAAAATCTCAAGTTTTGAAAATATCAACCTTTTCAAAAAAATTTACTTGTTGAAAATCCCATGTCTTTCAAAATAACAACTTTTTCCAAATCTAACTATTTTAAGGTTTCCAGGTTAAGGGTTTAGGTTTTTGGACTCAGGATTCAAGGTTTAGGGTTTAGTGTTTGGAGATTAGGGCTTAAGGCTCGGGGCTCATGTTTCAGGTTTTAGGGTTCGGGGTTCGAGGTTTATGGGTGAGGGTTTTGCATTTAGGGCTCATGGTTTATGATTGAGAGTTTAGTATTTAGGATTTAACATTGGAGTTTTAGTGTTTAAGATTCAAAATTAAGGGTTTAGGAGAAATTACAGGTGAAGGTTTAGGGTTTACCGTTTAGGGGGTAGGGGTTAGGGATTAGGGTTTAGGTCTTAGTGTTCGTGGTTGAGGGCTCGGGGTTTGAGGTTCACGGTTATGAGTTTAGGGTTTAGGGTTTACAGTTTTGGCTTACGGCTCACGATTTCACTATTTATAATTTTGTGTTTAAGTTTCGAGTGTTAGGGGTTTAGGGTTTATTGTTTAGGGTTTAAGGCTTACAATTTAGGGATTTAGTTTTATTGTTTATGGTTGAGGGTTTAGGGTTTATGGTTTAGGATTTAGGGTTTTGGGCTTAGTGTTTAGGATGTTGGAGTTGAGGGTTTAGCGTTTACTACTTAGGTTTCAGGTTTTAGGGTTTAGCGGTCATGATTTTGAAAAAAGTCGCCATTTCAAAAATAAATAGATTCTGAAATAGTTAGGATCTCAAAAAGTCATGATTTTCAATATGTTTGTATTTCTAAAGATTTTAAAAGTGATAAAGTCAAGAATTTAAAAAGTTAATAATTTTTAAAAATACTCGTGATTTTTGAAAATTCTTAGTTTTTGAAAAAGTCGGTATTTTATAAAAAGTTGGAATTTTGAAAAAGTAAAGATTTTGAAAATGTTTGGATTTTAAGTTTTTTTAGGATATTCAAAATAGTTACGGTTTTAAAATCTCTTTAGTTTTGTAATTCTGACTTGAAAATTTCACCTTTTTCAAAATCTTATCTTTTTATAAAATCCCAACTTTATCAAAATTCTAGGTTTTTTTGAAATCCCAACTTTTTCATAATCCTTACTTTTCTTGAAATCTCAACTTTCTCAAAAACCATAAAATTTTGAAATTTGAACTTTTTATAATTATGAAATTCTATTTTTTTATAAAATTACAAATTCTTTCAATCCTAATTTTTTTAAATTCACAACTTTTTAGAAAATAATGACTCTTTCAAAAACAATGACATATTAAAAAATCTAGAATATCTAGAAAATCTAAATTATTCAAACTCCTGACTTTTTTAAAAATCCTTATATTTTAAAAAGATGATATTTTGAAACATGTTGTTACAAAAAAATGAACTCAAATGGAAACCTAGAGGAAAAGTTATGACCTTTTTAAAGTTCCTGCTGATTTTAGCACGTCACAACATTTTTGAAATCCCAACTTTTTCAAAAATAAAAACTATTTAAAAAATTAAGACATTCAAAAATCATTTTTTTTTTCAGAAATCTGAACTTTTGAATTTTTTGAAAGTCCTTACAATTTTTTTAAATATATTTTTCAAAATTGCAAATATTGAAAATCGGGACTTTTTCAAATATCTTGAATTATTAAAAATCTTGATGTTTTAAAAATCCCACCATTTTCCAAAATCTTGACTTTTTTGAAAATCCCGACTTTTCAAAAACCCTGACTTTTTCATAAAAATTCACTTTTACAACAAAAGCATGACTTTTGGAAAATTTTAAATTTTTAAAAACCCGTCTTTTCAAAAATCCTAACTATTTTTTTAAATGTCAAGTTTTTTGAAATTCTAAACTTTTAAAAAAATCCAGACTCTTCAAAAATCATGATTCTTCAAAAATGCGAAAAGCCCAACTCTTTCTTAAATCCCAACTTTTCAAAAATCCAGACTTTTTTGAAATATTCATTTTTCGAAAACCCCATGTTTAAGGTTTATAGGTTGAGGGGTTAGAGCTCAAGGGATTTAAAGTTTAAGGTTTAGGTTTTTGGGTTTAGGATTCGACGTTTAGGGTTTAGTGTTTAGCGATTAGGGCTCAGGGTTTAGCATTGAAGAATTAGGTTTTAGGGCTTAGGGTTTTGGGTTTAGGGTTAAGATTTAGGGCTCAAAGTTTACAAGGCTCATATTTTATTTTTAGGGCATAGGGATTAGGGTTTAGAGTTTAGGTGTTTGTGGTTGAGGGCCCATGTCTTAGGGTTCGATGTTTGGGTTTATGAGTTTAGGGTTTAGGGTTTTGGCTTAGGGCTCATAGTTCAAGGTATAGGATTTAGAGTTTAGGAGCCTTAGGGTTAACTACATAGGGTTGATGGCTAAGGGATCAGGGTTTAAGATTTAAGGTTTGGGGTTTAGACTTTAGGTTTTACGATTTAGGGATTTGGGTTTATGGTTTATGGCTGAGGGTTTAGGATTTAGGATTCAGTGTTAAAGGTTTATGGTTTAGGATTTAGGGTTTTGGGCTTAGTGTTTAGGATGTTGGGGTTTAGGGTTTAGCGTTTACGACTCAAGTTTTAGGTTTTAAGGTTTAGGGGTCACGATTTTCAAAAAGTAACGATTTAAAAATATCCCGATTTTAAAACAATTAGGATTTTGAAAAATTCATGATTTCAAAACATATTTTTATTTTCAAATGTTTTGAAAGTGATAAAGTCATGAATTTAAAAAGTTCAATTTTTTTAAAAACTCATAATTAATTAAAAATTTCTAATTTTTGAAATGTCACGATTTTTTAAAAAGTTGGAATTTTGAAAAAGTAAAGATTCTGAAAATGTTACGATATTAAAAAAATTAGGATATTCAAAATAGTTGGGATTTAAAAATCTCATCAGTTTTGTAATTCTCAACTTATTTGAATTTTTTTTTGAAAATCTAGTCTTTTTGAAAATCTCAACTTTCTCAAAATTCTTGGCTTTTTCGAAATTACAAATTTTTTGAAATCCCTATTTTTATTCGAAATCCCAAACTTTTTCATAATCTTGCCTTTTGAAATTCAAACTTTTTAGAATCATAAAATTCCATCTTTTTCTAAAATTGCAAATTCTTTAAAATCGTAAATTTTTAAAATCCACAACTTTTTATAAAATAATGACTTTTTCCAAAATCATGACATATTCAAAAATCTAGAATTTCCGGAAAATCTAAAATATTCAAAATCCTGACTTTTTTTTATAAAATCGTGATATTTTAAATTTTTTTGAGATTTTGAAACTTGTGGTTTAAAAGAATCAGACTCAAATGGACATCGGGAGCATAAGTAATGACCTTTTCAAGTTCCTGCTAATTTCGGCACATCAACACATTTTTGAAACTTGACTTTTTAAGATTATAACTTTTGTGAAAATGCTAACTTTTTGAAAATCATAACTATTTCAAAGATCGTGACATTTTCAAAATACCTAACTTTTTAAAAATTCTTTAATTTTCTAAACCCTCAACTTTATCAATAATGTCGACTTTTAAAAATCCTTACCATTTTAATTTTTTTTTTTCAAAATTGCAAATATTTAAAATCAGAACTTTTCGAATATCTTTACTTACTCAAAAATACTGTCTTTTCAAAAATCTCGACGTTTTAAAAATCCCTATATTTCCCAAAATCGATACTTTTTTTGAAAATCTTGACTTTTCAAAATCCAAACTTTTTGGAAAATCTCAAACTTTTTAAAATCCAGTCTTTTCAAAAATTGTAACTTTTTTGAAAATCTTGACTTTTTCAAAATCCTGACTCTTTGAAAATGCAAAAATTCCAACTCATTCAAAAGCTGACCTTTTCAAAACTCCTGAATTGATGTTTAAAAATTTGAACATTTTCAAAATATTGATGTTTTAAAAATAATTTTTTTCTAAAGTCATGACTTTTGAAAATCCTCACAATTTTCAAAAATCTTGACTTTTTTAAAATCCCAAGTTTTTCAAAATACCAACCTTTTCAAAATCTAACTATTTTAAGGTTTCTAGATTTAGGGTTTAGGGTTCAGGGGATTTAGTATTTAAGGTTTAGGTTTTTGGGTTCAGGGGATTTGGGGTTTAGGGTTTAGGAATTAGGGCTTAGAGCTCAAGTTTCATGGTTCGGGGTTCAAGGTTTAGGATTTAAAAATTAGGTTTTAGGGTTTAGGGTTTAGGGTTTATGGTTAGGATTTATATTGTTTTGGCTTAGGACTCAAGGTTCAAGGTATAGGGTTTTTAGGGTTTAGGGTTAGGCCTAAGGCTTTAAGATGCATTGTTTAGGGTGTAAGGTTGAAGGCTCAGGGTTAGGGATTTATAGTTTATTATTGTTTAGGGTTTAAGTTTTGGGGATTAGAGTTTAGGTTTTATGATTTAGGGATTTGTGTTTATGGTTTATGGATTAGGGTTTAAGGTTTAGGGTTAAAGTGTTAAGGGTTTATTTATGATTTATGGTTTTGGGCTTTGTGTTTAGGGTTTAGGGTTCACGATTTTGAAAAGTCATGATTTCAAAAATATCGAGACTATTTCAAAATCACGACGTTTTGAAAATCAAAACTTTTTCAGAAATCCTTACACTTTAAAAATTCATGAATTTTCTAAAATCTCAACTATATCAAAAATGCCAACTTTTTGAAAATCCTTACTTTTTAAAAAAACTTTAATTTTTGATAATCCTGACTTTTTCAAAAATCTTTTCGTTTTAAAAATCCCAACATTGTGTAAAATGTTTGACTTTTTGAAAATCATGAATTTTGAAAATCCCGACTTTTTCAAAAATCTTTACTTTTACAAAATCGTGACTTTTTGGAAAATCTCAAATTATTTTAAAAATTTTGTGTTTTCAAAAATCCTAACTTTTTTTAAAATGTCACATTTTTCAAAAAAATTGACCTTTTCAAAAATGTTGACTTTTTCAAATATCCATACTCTTCAAAAATACAAAAAGCCCAACTCTTTCGAAAATTCCAACTTTTCAAAAATTTGGAGTTTTTGAAATATTCATTTTTTTAAAACCCCAACTTATTTGAAAATCTGAACATTTTTAAAGTCCCAATATTTTTTAAATCTTGATGTTTTCAAAAATAACAAGTTTTGTTTAAAATTGCAACTTTTTCAAAAGTCGTGACTTTTTTGAAAATCTCAAGTTTTTAAAAATCCTTACTTTTTCAAAAATATTGACTTTTTTAAAATCCCAAGTTTTTCAAAATACCAACTTTTTCCAAATCTAACTATTTTAAGGTTTCTAGGTTGAAGGTTTAGGGCTCGGGACATTTAGTGATTAGGGTTTAGATTTTTGGTCTCATGATTTGGGGTTTAGGGATTAGGGCTTAGGGTTTAGGATTTAGGGTTGAGGTTTTGGGTTCGGGGATGAAGGTTTAAGAAATTTTAGGGTTTTGGGGTTTAGTGTTAGGATTTAGGGCTCAGGTTTACGATTGAGGATTTAGTATTTAGGATTTTAGCATTTAGGGTTTAAGACTCAGAATTTAGGGTTTAGGAGTAATTAGAGCTTAAGGTTTAGGGTTTATAAGGTATAGGGCTCATAGTTTAGGGTTTACGGCGTAGGAGTCAGGTTTTAGGGTTGAGGTCTCGGTGTTTGTTGTTGAGGGTCCATGGCTCGGGGTTCGAGGTTTAGGGATTTGGGTTTATGGTTTATGGTTGAGGGTTTAGGGTTTAGGATTTAGTGTTAAATTTTTTTAGTTTATGGTTTAGAATTTAGTGTTTTGGGCTTAGTATTTATGATATTGGGGTTTAGGGTTTAGCGTTTATGACTCAGGTTTAAGATTTTAGTGTTTAGGATTTAGGAATTGCGATTTTGAAAAAGACACGATTTAAAAATATCCGATTTTGAAACGGTTATGATTTCAAAAAAGTCATGATTTTCAAAGATTTTGAAAGTGATAAAGTCATGAATTAATAAAAATCTCAAATTTTGAAAAACTCGAGATTTTTTAAAAATTCACAATTTTAGAAAAAGTCACAATTTTATAAAAAGATGGAATTTTGAAAATGTTAGGATTTTTTTTAAAATAGTATATTCAAAACAGTTGAGATTTTAAAATCTCTTAAGTTTTGTAATTCCTGACTTATTAGAAAATTGCACCTTAAGTTTTTCAAAATCTTGTCTTTTTTAAAATCCCAACTTTCTCAAAATTCTTGGATTTTTCAAAATCATGACTATTTTGAAATCCCAATTTTTGTTAAAAATCCCAACCTTTTCATAATCCTGACTTTTGTTAAAATCTTAACTTATTCAAAAAGCCTAAATTTTTTTAAATTCAAACTTTTTTAGAATTATGAAATTCTATCTTTTTCTTAAATTACAAATTCTTTAAAATCCTTTTTTTTAAAATTCACAACTTTTTTAAAAATAATGACTTTTTCAAAAATAATGATATATTAAAAAAATCTAGAATTGCTGGAAAGTTTGAATAATTAGAACTCTTGACTTCTTTTAAAAAATCCAAATATTTTTAAAAAGTTGAAATTTTTGAAACATGTGGTTTAAAAAAACAACCTCAAATGGACTCTTTTTGAAATTTTGGAGCATCACTACATTTTAGAAAGTTTGACTCTTTTGAAATTATAATTTTTTTGAAAATCCTAGCTTTTTTGAAAATTGCAACTATTTCAAAAATTGTGACGTTTTCAAAAATCAAACTTTTCAGAAATCTCAACTTTATCAAAAATGCCGACTTTTTTGAAAATCCTTACTTTTAAAAAAAAATTATATTTTCGAAAATCTCAAATATTAAAAATCAAGACATTTTCGGCTATACAGACTTTTTCAAAAATCTAGATGTTTTAAAAAATCCCAAAATTTTCCAAAATCTTGACTTTTTAGAAATTCTGACTTTTTCAAAAATCTTCACTTTTACAAAATCACGACTTTTTGGAAAATCACAATTTTTTAAAATCCTTTCTTTTCAAACATCATAATTTTTTTGAAAATGTTGAGTTTTTCAAAAATCTTGAATTTTTCAAAAATCTAGACTCTTCAAAAATGCGAAAAGCCCAACTCTTTCGAAAATCCCAACATGTCAACAATCCTAACTTTTTCAAAATATTCATTTTTTGAAAAACCCCAATTTGTTTAAAAATTTGAACATTTTAAATCTCCCAACATTTTTAAATCTTAATGTTTTCAAAGGTAACAACTTTGTTTGAAATTGCAACTTTTAAAAAATCTCGACTTTTCAAAAATCCCCAAATTTTCAAAATACCAAAATTTCAAAATATAGCTATTTTTAAGGTTTCTAGGTTAGTTTAGGGCTAAGTGGATTTAGTGTTTAGGGTTTAGAATTTTTAAAATGCTGACTTTTTGAAAAATATTGAACTTTTACAAAATCACGAGTTTTTGGAAAGTCTCAAATATTTAAAAACTTTTCTTTTCAAAAATCCTAACCTTTTTTTTGAAAATTTTGAGTTTTTCAGAAATCTTAACTTTTTCAAAAATCCAGACTCTTCAAAAATGGTAAAATTCCAACTCTTTCTAAAATCCCTTGTTTTCAAAAATCCCAACTTTTTCAAAATATTCATTTTTCGAAAACCCTAGCTTGTTTGGAAATCTGAACATTTTCAAAGTCCCAACATTTTTTAATTCTTGAGAATGTTAAAAATAATATCTTTGTTTAAAATTGTAACTTTTAAAAAAGTTGTGACTTTTTTTAAAATCTCAAGTTTTTGAAAATCCTAACTTTTTCAAAAATCTTTACTTTTTGAAAATCCCAAGTTTTTCAAAATAACAACTTTTTCCAAATCTAACTATTTTATGGTTTCTTGGTTGAGGGGTTTAGGGCTTATGGGAATTAGTGTTTAGGGTTTAGGTATTTTGGATAAGGATTCGAGGTTTACGATTTAGTGTTTATCGTTTAGGGATTATGGTTTAGGGTTCAAGGTTCAGGGTTTAGGGATCAAAGTTTAGGGTTAAAGAATTAGGTTTTAGGGTTTACGGTTTAGGATGTAGGGCTTAGGTTTTAGGGTTTGGGGTTCAAGGTTTAGCTTGAGGGTTTTGTATTTAGGGTTTAGGGTTCATGGTTTACGATTGAGGTTTTAGGGCTTAAGTCTCAAAATTTAGGGTTTAGGAGCTATAATAGCTTAAGGTTTAAGTTTTATAGGGTATTGGGCTCATAGTTTCAGTTTTAAGGTGTAGGGTTTAGGGTTTTGGCTTAGGGATCACGGTTCAAGGAAGGTTTTAGGGTTTAAGGTTAGGCCATAAGATTTAGGGTTCACTCTTTAGGGTTTAGGGTTTATTGTATAGGGTTTAGGCTTCAAGGCTCGGGATCAGGGTTTACAGGGGTAAATGGCTCATATTTTAGGGTTTAGAGCATAGGGGTCACGGTTTAGGGTTTAGGTCTCAGTGTTCATGGTTGAGAGTCCATGGCTCAGGGTTCAAAGTTTACGGTTATGATTTTAGGGTTTAGGGCTTTGTCTTAGGGCTCACGGTTCAAGGTATATGGTTTAGGGTTTAGGTTAAGCCTAAGGCTTATATGGTTCACTTGTTTAGGGTTTTTGGTTTGGGGATTAGGGTTTTGGGGTTATGGTTTAAGGTTTGGGGTTTAGAGTTTAGGTTATATGATTTAGGAATTTGGATTTATGGTTTATGGCTGAGTGTTTAGGGTTTAGGATTTAGTGTTAAGGGTTTATGGTTTATTGTTTAGGATTTAGGGTTCAGTGTTAACGACACAAAACATGTTTCAGTTTTAGGGTTTAGGGTTTAGGGGTCGCGATTTTTAAAATTGTCATGTTTTAAAAAAGTATCCCGATTTTGAAACAGTTAGGATTTTGAAAATGTCATGATTTTCAAAAAGTAAAGATTTTGAAAATGTTAGGATTTAAAAAAATTGGATATTTAAAATAGTTGGGATTTAAAAAATCTCTACAATTTTGTAAATCCCGACTTATTTGAAAATTGCACCTTTTTTAAAAATCTTGCCTATTTTTAAAAATCCTAACTTTCTCAAAATTCTTGGCTTTTTTGAAATCACGACTTTTTTGACATCCCATTTTTGTTCAAAATCCCAACCTTTTTCATAATCCTGACTTTCTTGAAAATCTTAAATTTTTCAAAAACCCTAAATTTTTTAAATTCAAACTGTTTTAAAATTATGAAATTCCATCTTTTTCTAAAATTGCAAATTCTTTAAAATTCTATTTTTTTAAATTCATAACTTTTTGGAAAATAATGACATATTAAAAAATCTAGAGTTTTTGGAAAATTTAAATTATCCAAACTCCCAACTTTTTATTTAAATACTGATCTTTTAAAAAAATTGAGATTTTTTAAACATGTGGTTTACATAAAACATAATCAAATGGACACACGAAGCACAAGCTATGACCTTTTAAATTCCATTTAATTTTTGTATATCACTATTTGAAATCTTGACTCTTTTGAGATTAAAACTTTTAAAAATTCCAAATTTTTCAAAAATCACAAATTTATAAAAAAATTGCGATGTGTTTGAAAATTGAAACTTTTCAGAAATCACAACTTTTAAAAAAATTATATGTTTTCAAAAATCGTAAATATTAAATATTCCAATATTTTCCAAAATCTTGACTATTTTGAAAATCCTGACTTTTCAAAAATTCAGACTTTTTTTCAGGAATCTTTGATTTTATAAAATCACGAGTTTTTGGAAAATCTCAAATTTTTTAAAATCCCATATTTTCAAAAAAATCCTATTTTTTTGAAAATATCGAGTTTTTCAAAAAAATTAATTTTTCAAAAATCTTTTATTTTAAAAAATCCAAACTCTTCAAAAATGTGAAAAGCCAAATTCTTTCAAAAGTCCTTAGTTTTTCTAAATATTCATTTTTGAAACCCCAACTTTTTTGAAAATATGAACATTTTCAAAGTCCCAACAGTTTTTAAATCTAGATGTTTTAGAAAATAACAACCTTGTTTAAAATTGCAACTTATTCAAAAGTCGTGACTTTTTTCAAAATCTCAAGTTTTTGAAAAACCTGACTTTTTCAAAAATGTTGAATTTTTGAAAACCCCAAAATTTCAAAATACCAACTTTTTCTCAATCTAACTATTTTTATGTTTCTAGGTTGAAGGTTTAGTGTCAAAGAATTTAGTGTTTTGTGTTTAGGTATTGGTCTCAGTATTCGGGGTTTAGTATTTAGTGTTTAGGGTTGAGGTTCAGGGTTCGGGGATCAACGTTTAGATTTTATAAATTGGGTTTTAGGGTTTGGGGTTTGAGGTTTACAGTTGAGGGTTTTGCATTTAGGGTTTAAGACTAAGAATTTTGGGTTTAAGAGCAATTAGAGATTAAGGTTTAGGGTTTATTTGGTATAGGGATCAAAGTTTAGGTTTTAGGGCATATGGGTCAGGGTTTAGGGTTTAGATCTCAATATCCATGGTTGAGGGTCCATGGGTCAAGGTTCGAGGATAAGGGTTATGATTTTAGGGTTTAGGGTTTTACCTTAGTGCTCTCGAGTTCAAGGTATAGGGTTTATGGTTTAGGGTTAGGCCTAAGGCTTTAGGGTTCATCGTTTAGGTTTTAGGGTTTATGGCTCGGGATTAAGGTTTGGGGTTTAGAGTTTAGGTTTTACAATTTAGGGATTTGGGTTTATGGTTTATTGCTGAGGGTTTAGGGTTTAGGATTCAGTGTTAAGGGTTTATTGTTTAGGATTTAGGGTTTTGGGCTTAGTGTTTAGGGTTTAACGTTTATGACTCAAGTTTTGAGGTTTAAGGGTTTAGGGTTCAGTTCATGATTTTTTTAAACTCATGATGTTTAATTTGAATTTTAAATTTTGAAAAATTTTAGATTTTTAAAATGTTGGTATGTTAAAAATAAATTAGGATATTCATAATAGTAGGGATTTAAAAATCTCTTAAGTTTTGTAATACCGACTTATTTTAAAATTGCACTTTTTTCAAAATCTTATTGTTTTTAAAAATCCCACTCTTTTCAAAATCTTGTCTTTTTGAAAATCCCAATTTTTTTCAAAATCTCTAAACTTTTTCAAAACTCTATTTTTTTGAAATTCTATCATTTTCTAAAATTATAAATTCTTTAAAATCCTAATTTTTTTAAATTCACAACTTTTGGAAAATAATGACTTTTTCAAAAATGAGCTTATGGTTTATGGTTTAGAATTTAGGTTTATGGGCTTAGTGTTTAGGATGTTGGGGTTTGAAAAAGTCACATTTTCATAAAAAGGTGGGATTTTGAAAGAGTAAAGATGAATTAGGATATTCAAAACAGTTGGGATTTAAAAATCTCTTCAGTGTTGTGATTCCCAACTTATTTGAAAATTTAACTTTTTTCAAAATCTTGTCGATTTTAAAAATCCCAAATTTTTAAAAATTCTTGGCTTTTTCGAAATTTCGACTTTTTGAAATCCCAATTTTTGTTTGAAATCCCAACCTTCTCATAATCTTGAAATTTTTTAAAATCTTAACTTTTCAAAACCCCTAAATTTTTGAAATTCAAACTTTTTAGAATTATGAAATTATCTTTTTCTAAAATTGAAAATTCTTTAAAGTCCTACATTGTTATAAATTCACAACTTTTTGGAAAATAATGCCATTTTCAAAAATCGTAACATATTCAAAAATCCCAAATTTCTAGAAAATCTTATTTTTTCAAACTCCTCACTTTTTTTAGAAAATACTAATATTTTAAAAAAGTTGAGATTTTTAAAACATGTGGTTTTAAAGAAATGGACTCAAATGGACACTCAGAGTACAAGTTATATGACCTTTTCAACTTCCTGTTAATTTTGGCGCATCACTAGATTTCGAAATCTGGACTTATTTGAGATTATAAGTTTTTTGAAACTCCCAACTTTTTCAAAAATTACAACTATTTCAGAAATCCTCGACGTTTTCCAAAATCAAACTTTTTAGAAATCCCAACTTTTTAAAAATTCCTGAATTTTCTAAAATCTCAACTATATCAAAAATGCCGACTTTTTTCAAAATCCTTACTTTTAAAAAAATAATATTTTTTGAAAAAAATCAAATATTAAAAATCATGACTGAGGGTTTAGGGTTTACGATTTAGTGTTAAGGGTTTTATGGTTCATGATTTATGGTTTAGGATTTACGGTTTATGGCTTAGTGTTTAGGATGTTGGGGTTTAGGTTTTAGGTTTTAGGGGTCGCAAATTTGAAAATATCCCAATTTCGAAATAGTTAGGATTTCAAAATAGTCATGATTTTCAAAAATAGTCATGAACTTAAAAAGTTGACAATTTTTAAAAAAATCGTGATTTTAAAAAAATTCGTAATTTTGAAAAGCTCACCTTTTATAGAAGTTTGGAATTTTGAAAAAGTATAGATGAATTAGGATATTCAAAAATGTTGGGATTTAAAAATATCTTAAGTTTTGTAATTTTTGACTTATTTGAAAATTTTACATTTTTTCCAAATCTTGTCTTTTTTGAAAATGTTTCTCAAAATTTTTGGCTTTTTCGAAATCACGACTTTTTTAAAATCCCAAATTTTCTTTGAAATCCCAACCTTTTCATAATCCTAACTTTTGGAAAATCTCAACTTCTTCAAAACCCCTAAAATTTTTGAAATTCAAATTTTATTCGAATTATGAAATTCTATCTTTTCTAAAATTGCAAATTCATTAAAATCCTATTTTTTTCAAATTCACAACTTTCTAGAAAGTAATGACTTTTTCGAAAATTGTAAGACATTTAAACTTCTAGAATTTCGTGAAAATTTAAATTATTCAAACTCTGACTTTTAAAAAAAAAAAATCGTGATATTTTAAAAGTTGAGATTTTTGAAACATGTGGTTTAAAAAAATGCACTCAAATGGACAACTAGAGCACAAGTTATGACATTTTAAAGTTCCTACTAATTTTGGCACATCACTACATTTTTGAAAATCTTTACTTTTTTGAGATCATAAATCACAAATATTTAAAAATCATGACGTTTTAAAAAAGTAAAAACTTTTTCAGAAATCCAATCGTGACATTTTTAAATTCTTAACTATCTAAAAATTCCAACATTTTCCAAAATCTTGACTTTTTTGAAAATCCTCACTTTTTCAAAAATCTTCACTTTTACAAAATCAAGACTTTTTGGAAAATCTTAATTTTTTAAGATCATGTCTTTTCTATAATACTAATTTTTTTAAAATGTCAAGTTTTTCAAAAATCTAGACTCTTAAAAATGTAAAAAGCCCAACTCTTTTGAAAATCCCAACTTTTCAAAAATCCTTACTTTTTGAAATATTCATTTTTCGAAAACATAACTTGTTTGAAAATTTGAAAATTTTCAAAGTCCCAACATTTTTAAATCTTGATGTTTTCAAAAATAACAACTTTGTTAAAATTGCGACTTTTTCAAAAGTTATTATGACTTTTTAAAATCTCAAATTATTGAAAATCTTGACTTTTTCAAAAAAGGCTTGGCTTTTTGAAAATCCCAATTTTTTAAAAGTACCAACTTTTACCAAATTTAAATATTTTAGGGTTTCTAGGTTGAGGTTTAGGGTTTAGGTTTTTGGGCTCGGGATTCATGTTTAAGGTTTAGTGTTTAGAGATTAGGGCTCGGGGTTCGGGGTTCGGGGTTTAGGCTTGAGGTTCGGGGTTCTAGGGGATCAAGGTTTAGGGTTGAAGATATATGTTTTAGGGTTCAAAGTTTATAGGACTAAGAGTTTATGGTTTAGGGCATAGGGGTCGGGGTTTAAGGTTTAGGTTTTCATGGTTGAGGATCAATGGCTCAAGGATCAAGGTTTGGGGTTTAGGGATTTGAATTAGGGCTCACAATTCAATCTATAGGATTTAGGGTTTAGGGTCAGGCCTAAGGCTTTAGGGTTCATTTTTTTAAAATCTTGACTTTTTCAAAAATCCTGACTCTTAAAGAATCTCAAAAATGTGAAAAGTCAAACTCTTTCAAAAACTGACATTTTCAAAACTCCTGAATTTTTTGAAAACCCTAACATGTTTGAAAATTTGAACATTTCAAAGTCCCTACATTTTTAAAATCTTGATGTTTTCAAAAATAACAACTTTGTTTAAATTTGCAGATTTTTCAAAAGTCGTGACTTTTTTGAAAATCCTTAGTTTTCAAAAATCTTGACTTTTTGAAAATCCCAAGTTTTTCAAAATACCAACCTTTTCGAAATCTAACTATTTTAAGGTTTCTAGGTTTAGGGTTTAGGGCTCAGGGGTTTTAGGGTTTAGGGTTTAGGTTTTTGGGCTCAGGATTTGGTGTTTAGGGTTTTGTTTAGGGTTTAGGGATTAGGGCTCATAGGTAAGGGTTCAGGATTAGGGTTTAGGGTTGAGGTTCAAGGTTCGGGGTTCAAGGTTTATGTTTTAAGAATTAGGTATTAAGGTTTAGGGTTAGGATTTAGGGCTCATGTTTTATGGTTTGAGGTTCGAGGTTTACTTTTAGGGTTTTGTATTAAGGGTTTAGGGATCATGATTTACGATTTAGGGTTTTAGGTTTTAAGACTCGGAATTTTAGGTTTAGGGTGTAGGGGTCAAGCTTTAGGGTTTAGGTCGGTGTGTTCTTGGTTACGGGTCAATGGCTTAGAGTTATGAGTTTAGGGTTTAGGTCTCTAGCTAAAGGTTTATGGTTTTGGCATAGGGCTCACAGTTCAAGTTTTAGGGTGTAGGGTTTAAGGCTCAAGGTATAGTTTGTTGTTTAGGGTTTAGGGCTTAGGGCTTAGGGTTTAGGGTATAAGGTTCGGGGATTACAGTTTAGGTTTTATGATTTAGGGATTTGGGTTTATGGTTTTAAAAATTACACCTTTTTGAAATTCTTTTGTTTTTGAAAATCCCAACTTTCTCAAAATTCTAAGATTTTTAAATTACGACTTTTTGAAATCTCTCCTAACTTTTTGAAAAACCTTAAAAATTTTGAAGTTTGAGGTTTTTAGAAGTATGAAATTCTACCTTTTTCTAAAATTAGAAATTCTATAAAATCCTAATTTTTTTGAAATTAACAACTTTTTAAAAAATCATGACATATTTAAAAATACCAGAATCTCTAGAAAATCTAAAGTATTCAAACTCCTTTATTTGTTTTTAAAATCCTGATATTTTGAAAATTTTGAGGTTTTTGAAACATGTGGTTTCAAAAAAAAGTGACTCAAATGGACACTCGGAGTACAAGTTATAACCTTTTAAGTTCTTGCTAATTTTGGCGCATCACTACATTTTTGAAATCTTAAGTTTTTTGAGATTAGAACTTTTTCAAAAATTCAAACTTTTACGAAAATCACAACTATTTAAAAATTGTGACATTCTCAAAAATCAGAACTTTTTCAGAAATCCTGAATTTTCTAAAATGCCTAATGTTTTTGAAATCGTTACTTTTTTAAAAAAATATGTTTTTTCAAAAACCGCAAATATTAAAAATTGGGACTTTTTGAATATCTTGACTTGTTCCAAAATTTTGAATTTTCAAAAATCTTGAAGTTTTCTAAATCCTAAATTTAAAAAATCTTGAATTTTTGAAAATCTTAACTTTTACAAAATCATGACTTTTTGGAAAATCTCAAATTTATTAAAATCTCATCTTTTCAAAAATAATAACGTTTATGAAGATGTCAAGATTTTTAAAATCTTGACTTCTCAAAAATATGAAAAGCGACTCTTTTGATAATACTTTTCAAAAATCTTGACATTTTGAAATATTCATTTTTAAAACATCGACTTGTTTGAAGATCTGAACATTTTCAAAGTCCTAACATTTTTAAAATCTTAACGTTTTTAAAAATAACAACTTTGTTTAAAATTGTAACTTTTTCAAAAGTCGTGACTTTTCTACAATCTCAAGATTTCAAAATCTCAACTTTTTCAAAACTCTTAACCTTTTGAAAATACCAAGTTTTTCAAAATACCAAATTTTCCAAATCTAACTATTTTAAGGTTTCTAGGTTGAGGGTTTATGGCTCAGAGGATTTAGTGTTTAGGGTTTAGGTTTTTGGGCTCATGATTCAAGGTTTAGGGTTTAGGGATTATGGCTCGGGGCTCGAGTTTTAGGGTTCGGGGTATATGACCTGAGGTTAAAAGGTTCGAAGATCAAGGGTTAGGGTTTATGAATTAAGTTTTAGGGTTTCTGATTTTGGGTTTTGAGATTTAGAATTTAGGTTTAGGATTTAGGGATTGGGTTTAAGGGTTTGGGGTTCATGGTTTACGGTTAAGGGTTTTCCATTTATGGTTTACGATTGAGGGTTTAGTATTTAGGATTTAACATTTAGGGTTTTAGGGTTTAAGACTCGAATTTAGCTGTTAGGAGCAATTAGAGCTCAAGGTTTAGGGTTTAGGGTTTAGTAGGGTTTAGGTATTAGTGTTTATGGTTGAGTGTCCATGGCTCATGATTTGAGGTTTGGGGTTATGAGATTAGGTTTTAGGGTTTATGTCTCTAGTTAAAGGTTTATTTTTAGGGTTTAGGGTTTATTGTTTTAGGATTGGGGTTTGGGGTTTAGATTTATAGATTTGGGTTTATGGCTGAGGGTTTAGGGTTTAGGATTCACTGTTAAAGGTTTATAGTTTATAGTTTAAGATTTATGGTTTTGGGCTTAGTGTTTAGGGTCGTGATTTTGAAAAAGTCACGATTTCAAAAATATCCCGATTTTGAAACATTTATGATTTTGAAAAAGTCACAATTTTGAAAAAGTCTATATTTTCAAAGATTTTATAAATGATAAAGTCATGAATTTAAAGAGATCTTAATTTTTAAAAAAACTCATGATATTTTGAAAATTTTCCGATTTATAAAATGTTGGAATTTTGAAAAAGTAAAGATTTTTAAAAGTTAGGATTTTAGGAAAAATTAGGATATTCAAAACAGTTGGAGTTTAAAAATATCTTCAATTTTGTAAATTCACGACTTATTTGAAAATTGCACCTTTCTTTAAAAGCTTGTCTTTTTTAAAATCGAACTTTCTCAAAATTCTTGGCTTTTTCGAAATCAAGACTTTTTTTGAAATCCCAATCTTTTCATAATCCTACCATTTTTGAAAATCTCAACTTTTTCAAAAACCAAAAAAATTTAAATTCAAACATTTTTAGATTTATGAAATTCTTTCTTTTCTAAAATTGAAAATTCTTTAAAATACTTTTTTAAAAAATTCACAATTTTTTGGAAAATAATGACTTTTACAAAAATTACGACATATTAAAAAATCCAGAATTTTTAAAAACTCTAAATTATTCAAACTCCCGACTTATTTTTTTTGAAAATTATGATATTTTAAAAAAGTTGAGATTTTGAAACACGTGGTTTAAAAAAACAGACTCAAAGCAGGACACCCGAGCACAAGTTTAGGGTTAGGATTTAGGGCTCATGGTCTACGGGTGAATGTTTTCCATTTTAGGTTTAGGGCTCATGGTTTACGATTGAGGGTTTTGCATTTAAGATTTAGCATTTAATTTTTAGGGTTTAGGAGTAATTAGAGATTAAGATTTATTTTTTTATAGGGTATAGGGCTCAAAAGGGGTTTAGGTTTCAAAGTGTTCATTGTTGAGGGTCCATGGCTCATGGTTTAGGGTTTAGAGTTTTCCTTAGGGCTCAAGGTTCAAGGTATATGGTTTAGGGTTTAGGGTTAGGCCTAAGGCTTTTGGGTTCAGTTTTTACGGTTTAGGGTTTAAGGCTCAGGGTTAGGGGTTTAGGGTTTATTGTTTAAAGTTTAGGGTTTAGGGTTTAGGGTTTATGGTTAAAGGTTTGGGGTTTACAGTTTAGGTTTTATGATTTAGGAATTTGGGTTTATGGTTTATGGTTTATAGTTTAGGATTTAGGGTTTTGGTCTTATTGTTTAGGATGTTGGGGTTTAGGGTTTAGCATTTGTGACTCGGGTTTTTAGTTTTAGGGTTTCGGCTTTAGTGATCACGATTTTGAAAAAGAGACAATTTCAAAAATATCCTGATTTTGAAACAGTTAGGATTTCGAAAAAGTCACATTTTCAAAAAGTCTGTATTTTCACAGATTTTGAAAGTTAAAAAGTCGTGAATTCAAAAAGTTCACAATTTTTAAAAAACTCATTATTTTTTAAAATTCGTAACTTTTGAAAAAATAAATATTTTGTAAATATTAGGATTAAAAAAAAAATAGAATACCCAAAACAATTGGGATTTAAAATTCTTTTAAGTTTTGTAATTCCCAACTTATTTGAAAATTGCACCTTTTTTCAAAACCTTGTCTTTATGGAAAATCCCAACTTTCTCAAAATTCTTAACTTTTTTAAATCCCAAACTTTTTATAATGTTGACTTTTTGATAATGTCAACTTTTTTTCAAACACCTGAAAAATTTTAAATTCAAACTATTTTAGAAATATCAAATTCTATCTTTTTCTAAAATTGCAAAAGTCTTTAAAATCCTAACTTTTTGAAATTCACAACGTTTTGCAAATTAATGACTTTTTCAAAAATCATGACATATTCAAACATCCAGAATTTCTAGAAAATCTAAATTATTCAAACTCCCAACTTGTTTTTGTAAAATCTTGATTTTAAAAAAATACTCAAATGGACACCGGAGCATAAGTTATGACCTTTTTGAGTTCATGCTAGTTTTGGCGCATTGCTACATTTTTCAAATCTTGAATTTTTGAGATTATAACTTTTTTGAAAATTGTAACCATTTCAAAAATCGCGACGTTTTGTAAATAAATACTTTTTCATTAATCCCAACTTTTTAAAAATTGATTAATTTTTAAGATTTTAACTTTATCAAAAATGCCGATTTTTTTGAAAATAATTACTTTAAAAAAATGTATTTTTAAAATCACAAATATTAAAAATCCCAACATTTTCCAAAATCTTCACTCTTTTGAAAATCCAGACTTTTTAAAAACCTTGACCTTTTGGAAAATCTTCACTTTTACAAAATCACAACTTTTGGAAAATGTCAAATTTTTTAAAATCCTAACTTTTTTGAAAATGTAGAGTTTTTTTAAAGAAATGACTTTTCAAAAATCCAAACTCTTCAAAATCCTGACTTTTTGAAATATTCATTTTTCTGAAAACTCCAACTTGTTTAAAAATGTAAACATTTTTCAAAGTCCCAACATTTTAAAATCTTGATGTTTTCAAAAATAACAATTTTGTTTAAAATTTCAAAATTTTCAAAATCGTGGCTTTTTTGAAAATTGCATGTTTTTGAAAATCCTTACTTTTTCAAAAATCTTGACTTTTTGAAATTCCCGTGTTTTTCAAAATACAAAATTTTTCCAAATCTAACTATTTTAAGTTTTCTATGTTGATAATTTATGGCTCGGGGATTTTAGTGTTTAGGTTTTAGGATTAGGGATCGGGCTCAAGGTTCAAGGTTGAAGGTTTAAAGTTTAAGAATTAGGTTTTATGGTTTTGGGGTTCAAGGTTTATGGTTGAGGTTTTCCATTTAGGGTTTAGGGCTCATGGTTTATAATTGAGGATTTAGTATTTAGGATTTAGCATTTAGGGTTTATGAGCAATTAGAGCTTAAGGTTTAGGGTTTATATAGTATAGGGCTCATAGTTTAGGGTTTAGGGCATAGGGGGTTCATGGTTGAGCGTCCATGGCTCGGGGTTTTCGAGGTTCGGGGTTATGATTTTAGGGTTTAGGGTTTAGGGTTAGACCTAAGGCTTTAGGGTTCATTATTTATGGTTTAGATTTTATTGTTTAGTGTTTAGGGCTTAGGCTTTAGGGTTTATGTTTTATGGATCGGGGATCGGGGTTTAGGGTTTAAGGCTCAAGATTCAGGGGTTTAGTGATGTTTTGGCACATTTTCAGGCTATAAATGCACCATCTTGAGGCCAAAAATTAGGATTTAAGTTGTAGTTCCGTTTTTCCTATTTTTGAGCATTAATTAATTTTAGTCTATTAGTTGCAATATGAGTTAGAAAGTTAGTAATTCCCATATACCTCCCAAGAGGAAGAAACATAGTGCCAAAATCAAGTCGGGGTCACTCAACCATAGAGCCCCATCTCCTTTCTCCTTTTAAATGAGGTAGGGTCACCATATGGCCTTAGGCACATAGAGCCCGTCACGCCCAACCCAAGTGACATAATAACTCATGGTTCAACAACCCGCTAGTTATACGTAACTCCTTGGGCGTACTCCCATACAACGAAGTGGGTCTATAGGTTCAACCACTCCATGGTGAATCATATGACCCTATTCGAACACATTACGACATTAGAACCAGTATAACAATCCATTCAAATGCCAAGTGGCAAAATCAAAAGCCTTGGGCTAGGCTACAAAACTTTCAAATATGAAAAGAAATTTTTAAAACTAAGAAATAAAAAATAAATGGCTAATTAGCCATGGTTAGTGCAAAATCCAAATGTTAATGCAATAATCAAATAAATGCCCAAAATATAAGAACATGTCAATCAAGAGAATGGCTAGTTCTAGCTAAAAGAGATAATGATCAATTTACGAATAAAATACATATTGAGAAAATAGCACATTACAATCACTATGTGGCCTCATACCGCCACCAGAGGGGTACTCATCGAGTTGCTGGCACTCAGACATCGAGCCTCAGCTCGTAAAAATTATACATGTAACCAAAAATGAGTATATCAATAATGTAACTGTCATCATCTCTGCCTGAATCATCCCTCTGAACTCCCACAAGGATCAACATAGTCAGAATTACATAAGATTATTCAATGAATAATCCAATAGGAAAGAGCGAGGAACTCTAGTTGCATACGTTGAGCCTAAGGTGGTGCACACCCACAATATATTGAGGAAGCTTGAAGTGGGTTTTCAATCTATATAAAACTCCACTTCCTTAATCGTACTCAGCTCAAGATTATGAAAACCTGGTCCACGCCTCCTCTCTCCACACATACACTCTTGACAGTTTATCCCCTTAGGGTCGTCTAGTGTAAGGTCCACAACATACACATAACTACATCACTAACACAATGGTAATTCACACACAACAACCATAATGTATTATGCATGGTATATATATACAAGGTATAACACAATCACTACTTTCACGGGTTACGATACATCACATTACCACATCCTGCACCCATAGTGCAATCACTGTACACTAGGGATCACACTCACCATATGCCCCTAAAACATAACATGAACCATCACATATTACATGAATTATGCGTATGCGGAAAACAATGTCTAACCTTACAGCATATAGTCAATTGCAAAACAACACGACGATGCACACAACTAATCACAATATGGTGATGACATCATGATAAACTGCAATTCACTTTACATCAATTTTGTCATGCAATACATCAATACATCTTCACATCACATAAGGTCAAAATGTTTCAACACTCGTAATTCACAATATCATTCCTTTCACATAAAACAACTATTTTGAAAATCCTAACTTTTTGAAAATTGCAACTATTTCAAAAATCCCGACATTTTCGAAAATCAATTTTTTTCAGAAATCCAAACTTTTTAAAAATTGCTAAATTTTCTATAATCTCAACTTTATTAAAAAAGCTGATTTTTTGAAAATCCTTACTTTTAATAAGATTATATTTTTGAAAATCACAACTATGAAAAATCAGGACTTTTTCAAAAATCTTAACGTTGTAAAAATCCCAACATTTTCCAAAATTTTGACTATTTTTAAATCGACTTTTCAAAAAAATTCACTTTTACAAAATCTCGACTTTTTGGAAAATCTAAATTTTTTTAAAAATTCTTCTTTTAAAAAATCCCAACTTTTTTGAAAATGTCAAGTTTTTCAAAACTTGAGTTTTTCAAAAATCCCGACTCTTTAACAAATTGAGAAGTCGAACTCTTTCAAAAATCCCAACTTTTTAAAAATCTATACTTTTCAAAATATTTATATTTATAAAACCTCAACTTGTTTGAAAATATTAACATTTTTCATGTCCCAATTTTTTTAAATCTTGATGTTTTCAAAACTAATAACTTTGTTTAAAATTGTAACTTATTTAAATGTCGTGACTTTTTTGAAAATATCACGTTTTTGAAAATATTGACTTTTTCAAAAATCTTGACTTTTTGAAAATCGCAAGTTTTTCAAAATATCCAACTTTTTCCAAATCTAACTATTTTAATGTTTCTAGCTTCAAGGTTGAGGATTTTGTGTATAGGGTTTAGGATTTTGGGCTCGTGGATTAAGGGTTTAGGGTTTAGGGTTTAGGGTTTAGTGTTTAGGATTTAGGGATTAGGGCTCGGGGCTTAGGATCAGAATTCGGGATTTAGGTTTGAGGTTACAGGTTTGGTGATCAAGGGTTAGGGTTTAAGAATTAGGTTTTAGGGTTAAGATTTAGGGATCAGATTTTAGGGTTTGGGGTTCGAGGTTTATGGTCGAGGGATTTGCATTTAGGGTTTAGGGCTCATGGTTTACAATTGAGGGTTTAGTATTTAGGATTTAGAATTTAGGGGTTTAGGGTTTAGATCTCGGTATTTAAGAGTAATTAGAGATTAAGATTTAGGGTTTACATGGTATAGGGCTCCGAGTTTAGAGTTTAAGGCGTTGGGGTTAGGGTTTAGGGTTTAGATCTCAAGTGTTAATGGTATAGGGTCCATGGTTGAGGTTTAATTATTGGGGTTAAGGGTTTAGGGTTTTGGCCTCTAGCTAAAGGTTAAGGGTTTAGGGTTTTGGCTTAGGTCTCATGGTTCAAGGTAAAGGGTTGAGGTTTTAGCATTAGGCTTAAGGCTTTAGGGTTTAGGGTTTATTGTTTATGTTTTAGGATTTAGGGCTTAGGGTTTAAGCTTCATGGTTCATGGATCATGGTTTACGGTTTATGGTTTAAGCTTCGTGGCTTAGGGATCATTGTTTACGGTTTATGGTTTAGGATTTAGGGGTTTAGGGTTTAGCATTTACGACTCAAGTTTCAAGTTTTAGGGTTTAGGCTTTAGAGGTCACAATTTTGAAAAAGTCACGATTTCAAAAATATCCTGATTTTAAAGCTTGAGTTAGGATTTCGAAAAATTCATGAATTTCAAAAATTTATTTTCAAAGCTTTTGAAAGTGATAAATTCATGTATTTAAAAAGTTTACAATTTTTAAAATACTCGTGATGTTTTAAAAATTTGTAATTTTTGAAAAAGTTACGATTAAATAAAAAGTTGGAATTTTGAAAAAGTACAGATTTTGAAAATATTATGTTTTTTAGAAAAAATAGTATATTCGAAACATTAGGGATATAAAAATCTCCTTAGTTTTGTAATTCCTGAATTATTTAAAAATGACACCTTTTTCAAAATCTTGTCTTTTTTGTAATTCCAAACTTTCTCAAAATTCTAGCTTTTTCTAAAATTACAAATTCTTTTAAAATCTATTTTTTTAAATTCACAACTTTTTTGAAAATAATGACTTTTGAAAAATGATGACATTTTCAAAAATCCAAAATTTTGGAAAATGTAAATTATTCAAACTTTCGACTTTTTTTTTTTTAAATCCTAATATTTAAAGAAATTTGAGATTTTTTAAACTTGTGGTTTCAAAAAATAGATTCAAACCGACACCTAGAGCACAAGTTATGACCTTTTCAAATTTCGCTAATCTTGACTTTTTTGAGATTATAAGTTTTTGAAAATCCCAACTTTTCGAAAATTGCAGCTATTTCAAAAATCGCAACATTTTCGAAAATCTAAACTTTTAAAAATTCCTAAATTTTCTAAAATCTCAACTTTATCAAAAATGTCATTTTTTAAAAATCCTTACTTTTTAAAAAGATTATATTTTTAAAATCACAAATATTAAAAATCAGTACTTTTTCAAATATCCTGACTTTTTAAAAAATCTTGACGTTGTAAAAATCCCAACATTTCCAAAATCTTTGACTATTTTGAAAATCCTAACTATTTCAAAAAAATTCACTTTTACAAAATCACGAATTTTTGGAAAATCTAATTTTTAAAAGTGTTGTCTTCTCAAAAATCTTGACTCCTTAAATTTTAAAAGATGAACTCTTTGAAAATCCCAACTTTTTAAAGGTCCATACTTTTTCAAAATATTCATATTTATAAAACCTCAACTTGTTTGAAAATATTAACATTTTCATGTCCCAATTTTTTTAAATCTTAATGTTTTCAAAACTAATAACTTTGTTTAAAATTGCAAGATTTTCAAAATTCATGACTTTTTGAAAATCTCACGTTTTTTGAAAATACTCGACTTTTTCAAAAATCTTGACTTTTGAAAATCTCGAGTTTTTGAAAATATCCAACATTTTCCAAATCTAACTATTTTAAAGTTTCTAGGTTCAAGGTTGAGGATTTAGTGTTTAGGGTTTAGGTTTTTAGCTCAAGATTAAGGGTTTAGGGTTTGGTGTTTAGGATTTAGGGATTAGGGCTCGGGGCTTAGGATTGAAGTCAGGATTAGGGTTGAAGTTACGGGTTTGGTGATCAAGGGTTAGGGTTTAAGAATTAGGTTTTAGGGTTAGGATTTAGGGATCAGATTTTAGGGTTTGGGGTTCGAGGGATTTACATTTAGGGTTTAGGGCTCATGGTTTACGATTGAGGGTTTAGTATTCAGGATTTAGAATTTAGGGGTTTAGGGTTTAGATCTCGGTGTTTAGGAGCAATTAGAGATTAAGGTTTAGGGTTTATATGGTATAGGGCTCCGAGTTTAGAGTTTAAGGCATAGTGGTCATGGTGGTTTAGATCTCGGTGTTAATGGTATAGGGTCCATGGTGAGGGTTTAAGTATTGGGGTTATGAGTTTAGGGTTTAGGGTTTAGGCCTCTTGTTAAAGGTTAAGGGGTTAGGGTTTTGGCTTAGGGTTCATTGTTTATGATTTAGGGTTTATTGTTTATGGTTTAGGGTTTAGGGCTTAGGGTTTAAGCTTCATGGTTTACGGTTTATGGTTTTAGGTATGGGTTTAGGGTTTAAGCTTCGTGGCTCGGGAACATGGTTTAGGGTATGGAACATGGTTTATGGTTTAGGATTTAGGGGTTTGGGCTTAGTGTTTAGGATGTTGGGGTTTAGGGTTTAGCGTTTACAACTCAGGTTTCAAGTTTTAGGGTTTAGGCTTTAGAGGTCACAATTTTGAAAAGTCACGATTTCAAAAATATCCTAATTTTGAAACAGTTAGGATTTCAAAAAATTCATGATTTTCAAAATGTTTGTATTTTCAAAGATTTTGAAAGTGATAAATTCATGCATTTAAAAAGTTCACAATTTTTAAAATACTCGTGATTTTTTATATATTCGTAATTTTCAAAAAAATTACAATTTTATAAAAAAGTTGGAATTTTGAAAATTTTAGGATTTTCAAAAAAATAGTATGTTCGAAACATTAGGGATATAAAAATCTCCTTAGTTTTGTAATTCCCGACTTATTTGAAAATGACACTTTTTTCAAAATCTTGTCTTTTCTGTAAATCCCAACTTTCTCAAAATTCTATCTTTTCTAAATTTACAAATTCTTTAAAAATCTAGTTTTTTTAAATTCACAACTTTTTGAAAAATCATGACATTTTCAAAAATCCAGAATTTTGGAAAATCTAAAATATTCAAACTTTCGATTTATTTTTTTAAATCCTAATATTTAAAGAAATTTGAGATTTTTGAAACTTGTGCTTTCAAAAAAATAGATTCAAATAGACACCTAGAGCACAAGTTATGATCTTTTAAAATTCCAGCTAATCTTGACTTTTTTCAGATTATAAATTTTTCAAAAATTGCAACTATTTCAAAAATCGTGACGTTTTTGAATTTTTTTTTTTAAGAAATCCAAACTTCTTAAAAATTCCTATATTTTCTAAAATCTGAACTTTATAAAAATGCCAAGTGTTTTGAAAATCATAAATATTAAAAATCAGGAGTTTTTCAAATATCCCGACTTATTGAAAAATCTTGACGTTGTAAAAATCCAAAAATTTTCCAAAATCTTGATATTTTTAAAATCTCGACTTTTTCAAAATTCTCCTCTTTTAAAAAATCACAACTTTTTGGAAAATCTCAATTTTTTAAAATTTCATCTTCTCAAAAATCCCAACTTTTTTTGAAAAGGTTGAGTTTTTAAAAACCTTGACTTTTTCAAAAATCCAAAATCTTAAAAAATCGTGACTCTTCAAAAATGTGAAAATCCGAACTCTTCGAAAATCCCAACTTTTAAAAATTCTGAGTTTTTCAAAATATTCAATTTTTGAAAACCTCAACTTGTTTCAAAATCTAAACATTTTTCAAAGTCCCAACATTTTTAATTCTTGATGGTTTCAAAAATTAAATCTTTTTTTAAACAACGTTTTCCAAAGTTGTGACATTTTGAAAATCCCAAGTTTCTCAAAATACCAACTTTTTTTCCAAATCTAACTATTTTAAGGTTTCTATGTTGAGGATTTAGAGCTCAGGGGATTTTGTGTTTAGGATTTTGGGTTTAGGGTTGTCGTTTAGGTTTCGGGGATCAAGATTTAGGGTTTAAAAATTAGGTTTTAGTGTTTACGGTTTTTGGGTTTATAGTAGAGGTTTTACACTTAGGGTTTACTGGCTCATGCTTTATGATTGAGGGTGTAGTATTTAGGATTTAGCATTTAATGTTTTAGGGTTTAAGACTTAAATATTTGGGTTTAGGTGTAATTAGAGCTTAAGGTTTAGGGTTTATAGGGTATAAGGGCTCATAGTTTAGGTTTTAGGCGTAGGGATCGGGGTTTAGATCTCGGTGTTCATGGTTTAGGGTTGTGGCTTAGTGTTCTAGGTTTTGAGTTATGAGTTTAGGGTTTAAGGTTTTTGGTTTTGGCTTAAGGCTTACGGTTCAAGGTATAGGATTTTGGGTTTAGGGTTAGGCCCAAGGCTTTAGGGTTCTCTATTTAGGGTTTGGGGTTTAAGGCTCGGGGTTAGGGGTTTAGGTTTTATGGCTTAGGATTTAGGCTTTAGGCTTCATGGCCTACGGATCATGGTTTAGGGTTTATGGTTTAAGGTTTGGGGTTTAGAGTTTAGATTTTACAATTTAGGGATTTGGGATTATGGTTTATGGCCGAGGGTTTAGGGTTTAGGATTTAGTTTTAAGGGTTTATGGTTTATGGTTTAGGATTTAGGATTTTGGGCTTAGTGTTTAGGATGTTGAGGTTTAGGGTTTAGCGTTTACGACTTAGGTTTCAGGTTTTAGAGTTTAGGGTCGAAATTTTGAAAAATCAAAATTTCTAAAATATCCCAATTTTGAAATAGTTAGGATTTTGAAAAATCCATGATTTTCAAAAATTGTATATTTTTAAATATTTTAAAAGTTATAAAGTCATGTATTGTGAAATAGTTCACAATATTTTAAAAATTTGTAATTTTCAAAAAGGTCACGATTTTATGAAAAGTTGGAATTTAGAAAAAGTAAAGATTTTGAAAATGTTAGGATTTTAAAAAAAATTACGATATTCAAAACAGTTGGGATTTAAAAATCTCTTTAGTTTTGTACTTCCCAACTTATTTGAAAATTGGACCTTTTTTCAAAATCTTGTATTTTTTAAAATCCCAACTTTCTCAAAAATTTTGGGTTCTTCAAAATCACGAATTTTTGAAATTCCAATTTTTGGTGAAATCCAAACCTTTCCATAATCCTAATTTTTTAAAAATCTTGAATTTTTCAAAAGCCCTCATATTTTTGAAATTCAAACTTTTTTAGAATTATGAAATTCTACCATTTTCTAAAATTGCAAATTCTTTAAAATCCCATTTTTTTTGAAATTCACAACTTTTTGGAAAATCATGACATATTCAAAAATCCAAAATTTATGGAAAATCTTAATTATTCAAACTCCCTACTTTTTGTTGAAAATCCTAATATTTTAAATAGGTTGAGATTTTTGAAACACATGGTTTTAAAAATAATGGACTCAAATGGACACCCGTAGCACAAGTTATGACCTTTTCAAATTCCCAATAATTTTGGTGCATCACTACATATTTTAAATCTTGACTTTTTTGAGATTATAACTTTTTTGAAAATCACAAGGTTTTAGAAAATCAAAACATTTTCAGAAACCCCACCTTTTAAACATTCAGAATTTTTAAAAATATCAACTTTATGAAAAATGCCGATTTTTTGAAAATCCTTACTTTTTAAAAAAATTATATTTTTTTGAAAATCACAAATTTTAAAAATCGAGACTTTTTTAGAATATCTGACTTATTCAAAAATATTGACGTTTTAAGAATCCCAACATTTTTCAAAATCTTGACTTTTTTCAAAACCTTGACTTTTATAAAATCTTCACTTTTAAAAAATTATGAGTTATTGAAAAATCTGTAATTTTTTAAAATACAGTCTTTTCAAAAATCTTAACTTTTTTAAAATAACAAGGTTATCAAGAATCTTGACTTGTTCAAAAATCCTAACTCTTCAACAAGTCGAGAAGCTGAACTCTTTCAAAAATCCCAACTTTTCAGTAGCGCCCACACTTTACACACACAAATACAACAGTAAAATACCAGGATAAATTATTTTTTTGACTTACATTGCTCACTACACACAACACAACGTGAGCTTCAAGTACAGAACTTGACTCGCATACGACAATCACAAAAATCATCGACTCACATAGACACATGAAAATGACGTAGGCATGTTGACGCTACACTTTTCCCAATGGAAGGTTACTAGTAAAGACCCAACCACAAGAACATGGCTTCAGGAATGGTGAATCCCACAACACATCATTTCTTTAAAACAATTTTTGGTTAAAGTTAACATTCCAAGGACATTATGGGCAAGGATGAATTTTCTTGTTTGTCCACCTACATTTTCTTAAGCTTATTCCGTGGTTGAAAATACAATTCGACCTTCTCAAGTTAGCTTCTTATACTTTATATAAATTTCCATAACTGACATACATATTTGGCATAAATCAAATTGCATACAAAGTACTTAATTATCTTATTATTATGTAAAAATATTCTTCTCCAACATTTATTTGATGTCTACAGTTTTACCCTTACAACTCAAGCGAAAGTGACTTGATGTCCAAAACACAATAAAAGGATTTGACGGAGATTTAGATATAGGGTAACTTTTTACCAAAAACATTCCTCGATTCACACTATATTTATTTCCCTACCATTGTTATTATAATTTGAAAACTTATTAAATTCCCATAAGATATATATATATATATATATATTCGAAGTTTGATTGCACCAAGGTAATACATAATCTTTGCAACACATGATTATGTTTAATTAAGTTTTAATGACTTCAAGAGTGACCTCAATCCTAATCTCCAATCTCATTCTCATCTTATATGATATGCTTATACATCACACTATGGTCTCGTTCATAGCATTGTTGTGTAATCAGGAGTTACAAAAGTATTTTACTACCATCTTGAAGGGGTATATGGTCGGAAGAATTGTAAACCATACACGAACCACAAGTGACACCTCCTAATCAGTTGAGGTTTGGTTTCTTCCAATATGCACTCAATGATCTACGCCTCAACTATATAAGAGTTTAAGGCAGGTGGACATATTTATACTAACCCACATTCAAGGAAATACCAAGGTGTTATTTTGATGGAAACCAAGGTAGCACCGCTTAATTGTTCCTTTGAACAAGGAACTCATAAGGTAACTTTTAAGGCAGTCTTCAACACTCAACCTGATGTCGGACCTGAAGAGAGGGAATTTTTCTCGCGATTACCAAATCTAGAAGGAAACCACATACTCTGGGTAGGTTGGACCAGGACATTCCTAAACATGGGTTCATGACAATGTCGCTAGACATAAAGACTATGACGGTAAACTCCAGCTAGGGGTTGTATTTACCTAACCTAGAAGGTCGCATCGAGCACAAGTTTAAGGTCGTTCTACTATTTAATTTCTTATATGGTAAGAAAAAGAATCACACATGCAGGCAAGTTATGCACGAATAATTTATTAATGTTGAGTGTTCCCATTAAAGCTCTTTATTAAGTTTGCAAGGTAAGAAGATGACCCAGTAATTAATTTAGTCGTTTATTGAATACTGAGAAGGTACTACAAGATATTAACTTCAATTTCAATTTACTATGTATAAATCAACCCCCCTTTTTTGCCATACACAACTAAGAACAAATTGAACCGATGATTAGATGCACATTTCCTAAGTATCCCTAAAACTAGCATATCATGCATATTAACAAATCTCAATTATAACTTTTTGGTAACAAGAGACTATATTACACAGTTATTCATTTTACAATGACCTATAAAAATTACAATAATAATAATTAAATCACACATCACCCTTTTCGTTGTCATTCTTCCATCCTACAAAACCCACGTGAGCATGATATCAGTGATAAATCGCTGGCATGGCATCCACCCTAAGCAATCATAAGTATCATATTTCAGATTCCCATTTACATCTAACAATAATTACAATTTGCAATCGAAATAAAAAGGTCTAGGAACATGTATCCATTGCATTTCATTTTTCTTCATTTTGTAACCCAGGAGAGAGAAAGAGAAGGGAAGAGAGAGAAAACATCATTTTGCCAAAAGTTCTAATACACACAAGTTTCATTATAGTGTTTTAAACAGTTATTTAAGTGTGTTTAAATGTTTTTAGGGTGATTTGGCAACCTTACGAGGTCCCACTGCTTACTATTCTTACATTTTCTCACTAGCTACAAAACGTTCAAAAAGGGCTCGGAGGCTAAGAAACTACTTCCAAAGGTTATCTTCCGATGAGCACGCACTCCATGATTAACTTTCTACGTGTCCCCAGATATACCAAGAATTCATAGCAACTGACGGAATTGAAAAAGAGCGAATGGTTTGCGTTTGGCGGTTAGTTCTCCGGGGCCACTGGTCGTAGTTCACCCAGTTGTAAAATGCCAAAAGTTAACTCGAGGGCCCAGAAAACCATGTCCATAACTGACGTTCGATGGAGAAGCACACAACGAGACATCTCCTACTAGTTCCCCTATATAAGGAGAGTTCATCAGAGTCGACGGGATGGAGAACTAGTAAACTATTTTCAAATGGCGACAAGTTTTCTAGAGCGACAAGGAGAAATTGGTCCAGTTTGACCTCGTCAAACTACGATCGGAGGCTTACAAAATGGCTTCGCCAAACTATCCCAAAAAGTGCTCTTTCCTATGTTGAATGTTCCATGCATTTTTCTAGTATAAACGCTAGAGGTTTGCGAAGACAAAACGTGATTTCTCTTTCTAGGTTTCAAATGGTGGTCCTAAATGAAAGCCAACTTTCTAGTTTTAACAACTCTCTACTGTTGTAAACCGGTTTAGCAGGGATCCTAGAAGAGCATTAAAAGGATGTCATATGATCGTTTCGGGTCAAACCAAAAATCCAGACGACTCCTCGTATACCAAGGTACACAAATGAAACTTCATATCTCATTTCCAGAGTTGCGAAGGGTACTTAGTGAGTCTCCAAAATTTGTAAAATTTAACTATTTTAAGTAGGAAGAAGGTCAACTTAATCAATGGAGAGTCAAATTTGTTTGGTCGATAAAATGATATTGAAGCGATCAAAAGGTAAGAGTTTTCTAGATCATCTCAAAGTGAGGGTGATAGTTCATGGTTTAAAGTAGGTGAGTTATAATGGCTTCGAGAGTTGCGACACGACACTTTATTGTTTTGCAATGAGTTGAAGAGACATTTAGTTGTATTAAAAATCTAATAACTTAATATTCTATTTAGTTGCAAAAGAGAACTAAAACATGAGAATTATGAGAGGTAAGGAAAGAAGAACCATGCCTGGAGAACGAAGTCGGTCGAAGCCGTAGGCTTGGGTTCAGTCTCTTGCTTGGGCACTTCGTCAACCGGTCCACGAGCATCCTCAGCTCCACCATTTTGCATACATGTCTACCAGGGAAGTTGCATTGCAAACAAAAACATCTTGTTTTCTATGCCTTGATGGTTTTCCATGCTCAATTCTAAAGCTCTTATTTTTACACATGCGGGGAGGATGCTGACAGAGGTTGTGGAATCTGGCTTTACACGTACCCATTGCATTTGCTTGAAGGTTTCCAAGGCCTTTTTAACCAACTCATTTTTATTTTTATTTTTACACCTCCTGCAATCATTGCTGCCCATAAACCACATTCCTTTCAGGCATTGTCGAACCGTTTGCATGCTTCCACATTTTTACACATTCTCATGTGCTCATCAGACACCAAGCAAACATAATGATTAATTCTAGGCATGATTCTACAAGAGGCACTCATGCCATCGAAGTATTTACAACCCTCATGCACTGAACATGCATGGCTGAAAGCCAATTAAACAAAAATGAAGCTTACATGGTCAGGGTATGTTCCATAAGACCACATCTCTTTGAGGCATTCTGTCAAACAAATCACAGTCCCTTTCTACACATCCATTTTGTGCATATGCTGCCATCATGGCATTCCATGAGACAACATTTCTTTGAGGCATTCTATCAAACAGTTCAATGCCTTCTTAACAAACCCATTTTTGTTTATCCTGCTATCATTGTAGTCCGGGAGACCGCATATCTTTTAGGTATTTTGTCAAACAGTTCACATGCATTGTGTATGCCTTCACATTTTGCATACAAGCAGATCTGGGTACCTGACAAGACATTAAGGGATATTATCTCCCCATGATGCTTTGATGGATGTCCATGCGTAGTTCTAAAGCTCCCATTTTGACAGCAGCTAGGAAGATATCAACAAAGGTTGGGGGTGTGGCTTCAAACCAGCCAAACGTATTTGCTTGGAAAGGTTCCAATGCAGTTTCAACAAAACCATTTTGTGCATAACCTGAAATCATTGCAGTCCATGGAACCGCATTTCTCCCACGCATTTAGTTGAATAGAATGCATGCTTCCACATTTTTACATACGCATCTACTAGGGCACGTGCAACTGCCACATCTGACAAAATTTCTTTGTGTTTTTGGCCTTGATGGGAGCCCACGCAGGCCTGGGCGCAGGCTGGAAGGGTGCTGGGCATGTGACAGACCAAACGCACAACAATACACCTCCTTTTTGCTTGATCTTCCCATGCAGGTGTGGCGCGGCCTGGGAGGATGCGAAAATAGTTGTGGAGTCTGGCTTTACGAGCATTAAAAATGCATTTGCTTGAAAGCTTCCAAGGCCTCTTCAACAAACTCCTTAGTGCTGGTCCCTGCGGCCCCAAACCAGCTGCCCAGCACCCAAAACTGCACATTTCCAAAAGCCAGAATTAAAAATAAAACCTAACTGCGATTTTTCAAAATGTGGGAAGGGTTTTTGCCCTAATCCGACCCCCACAGAGAATCACGGGTTTTCTTAGTTTTTTTTATTATTTTATTTTATTTTTGCTTGTTTGTTTTAACTAGATAAAAACACAGACAAGCCTAAAACGAAGAAAAATTATAATAAACACACAAGTAATGTTTGCCATATTATTAATACTAATATGCGAATTTATTAATAGTAATAATAATAATAATAATAACACCATTTTATTAACCGTATTACTAATGATCACCCGACAACGAGGAGTAATACAATTAATAAGCACAGATCGACAATATAAATTATAATATTATTACAAACATTATTATTATGATTTTACGGCTTAAAATAATGATAATAATTATTAATCCTATTAATGTCGACGACCCGAAAAACTCGAAGAGCCGAGAACCAAATTTTCTTTTAACCGTATAACCATCCATGACGCTACGAGGTCCACAGCTTGGGGTGTCGACAACGACCGAAGGGCAAGAAGGAGAGGGAAGGTGAAAAATCTTCACTGTGACCTGGACACGGTCAACATCGGTCAATGAAAGCACACACACACTAGTCTCCCAGGGCTTAGCAAAAGGTCAAGTAGGTTAGGGACTAGGGAACAGCAAACGGGCATTACATTTTCAAAAATCTTTACTTTTTCAAAATATTTATAGTTTGTAAACCTCAACATGTTTTAAAATCTGAAAATTTTCCATGTCCCAACATTTTTAAATCTTTATGTTTTCAAAACTAACAACTTTGTTTAAAACTGAAACTTTTTCAAAAGTCGTGAATTTTTTGAAAATCTTAAGTTTTTGAAAATACCAGACTTTTTCAAATATCTTGACTTTTTGAAAATATGAAGTTTTTGAAAATACCAAATTTTTCCAAATCTAGCTATTTTAAGGTTTCTAGGTTTAGGGTTGAGGTTTGTTCGATTAGGGTATATGTTTTTGGGCTCAAGACTAAGGGTTAGGGTTTAGTGTTTAGTATTCGGGATTTAGGGATTAGGTCTCGGGGGCTTAGGGTTTAGGATTCGGGGTTTAGGGTTGAGGTTCATGGTTCGGTGATCATGGTGTAGGGTTTAAGAATTAGGTTTTAGGTTTTATGGTTTAGGGTTAGGATTTAGGGCTCAGATTTTAGGGTTTGGGTTTGAGGTTTATGGTTGAGGGATTTGCATTTAGGGTTTAGGCCTCATGGTTTATGATTGAGGGTTTAGTATTTAGGATTTATATTTTCAAGTTTTAGGGTTTAGATCTCAATGTTTAGGAGCAATTAGAGCTTAAGGTTTAGGGTTTATATGGTATAGGGCTCCGAGTTTAGGATTTTAAGGCATAGGGGTCGGGGTTTAGGGTTTAGATCTCAGTGTTTAAGTATAGGAGTTATGAGTTTACGGTTTAGGGTTTTTGGCTTAGGGCTCATGGATAAGGTTTAGGGTTGAGGTTTTAGGGTTAGGCCTAAGGCTTTAGGGTTCATTGTTTAGGGTTTAGGGTTTAGAGTTTAAGCTTCATGGCTTAGGGATTATGGTTTATGATTTAAGGTTTTAGGTATGGGTTTAGAGTTTAGGTTTTACGATTTAGGGATTTAGGTTTATGGTTTATGGTTGAGTGTTTAGGGTTTGGGTTTAGGATTCAATGTTAAGGGTTTATTGTTTATGGTTTAGGATTTAGGGTTTTGGGCTTAGTGTTTAGGATGTTGGGGTTTAGGGTTTAGCGTTCACAACTCAAGTTTCAAGTTTTAGGGTTTCGGCTTTAGAGGTCACAAATTTGAAAAAGTCACGATGTCAAAAATATCCTGATTTTGAAATAGTTAGGATTTCAAAAAAGTCATGATTTTCAAAATGTTTGTATTTTTAAAGCTTTTGAAATTGATAAATTCGTGCATTTAAAAGTTCACAATTTTAAAATACTCGTGATTTTTAAAAAATTCACAATTTTCGAAAAAGTCACGATTTTATAAAAAGTTGGAATTTTGAAAAAGTAAAGATTTTGAAAATGTTAGGAGTTAAAAAAAAAACAGTATATTCAAAATTCTCCTCAATTTTGTAATTCTAAAATTGGAAATTCTTTAAAATACTTTTTTTTTTAAATTCACAACTTTTGGATAATAATGACTTTTTCAAAAATCGCGACATATTCAAAAATCAAGAATTTTTTGAAATTCTAAATTATTCAAACTTTCAACTTTTTTGAAATCCCTTATATTCAAATAAATTTGATATTTTTGAAACTTGTGGTTTCAAAAAAGGATTCAAATGGACACCGAGCACAACTTATGACCTTTTTAAATTCCGTCTATTCTTGACTTTTTTGAGATTATAACTTTTTCGAAAATCCCAACTTTTTGAAAATCGCAACTATTTAAAAAATCACGACGTTTTAAAAAATCAAAACTTTTTCAGAAATCCAAACTTATTAAAAATTCTTGAATTTTCTAAAATCTCAACTTTATCAAAAATGCCGAATTTTTCAAAATCCTTACTTTTTAAAAAGAATATATTTTTTTAAAATCACAAATATTAAAAATCAGGAGTTTTTCAAATATCCTGACTTATTTAAAAATCTTGACTTTTTCAAAAATCTTGAAGTTGTAAAAATCCCAACATTTTCCAAACTATTGACTATTTTGAAATTCTGACTTTTTCAACAATCTTTATTTTTACAAAATCGCAACTCTTTCGAAAGTCTCAATTTTTTTAAAATCATGTCTTCTCAAAAACCCAAACTTTTTCCAAAATGTTGAGTTTTTCAAAAATCTTGAATTTTTCAAAAATCCACACTCTTGAAAATCCCGACTCTTTCGAAAATCCCAACTTTTAAAAATCTTGACTTTTTCGAAATATTCATTTTTCAAAA
>CM031239.1:153700808-153777768 GCA_018340775.1 Taxus wallichiana var. yunnanensis | reverse complement strand
CTAAACTCATAACCCCAATACTTAAACCCTCAGCCATGGACCTATACCATTAACACCGAGATCTAAACCCGACCACCGTATGCCTTAAACTCTAAACTTTCTGGAGCCCTATACCATATAAACCCTAAACCTTAATCTCTAATTGCTCCTAAACACTGAGATCTAAACCCTAAACCCCTAAATTCTAAATCCTGAATACTAAACCCTCAATCGTAAACCATGAGCCCTAAACCCTAAATGTAAATCCCTCGAACCCCAAACCCTAAAATCTGATCCCTAAATCCTAACTCTAAAACCTAATTCTTAAACCCTAACCCTTGATCACCAAACCATGCAACCTCGAACCCTAATCCTGAATTCTGAATCCTAAGCCCTGAGCCCTAATCCCTAAATCCCTAAACACCAAACCCTAAACCCTTAATCTTGAGCTAAAAAACCTAAACCCTAAACACTAAATCCTCAACCTTGAACCTAGAAACATTAAAATAGTTAGATTTGGAAAAAGTTGGATATTTTGAAAAACTTAGATTTTCAAAAAGTCAAGATTTTTGAAAAAGTCAGTATTTTCAAAAACGTGAGATTTTCAAAAAAGTCATGATTTTTGAAAATATTGCAATTTTAAACAAAGTTATTAGTTTTGAAAATCATTAAGATTTAAAAAATTGGGACATGAAAAATGTTAATATTTTCAAACAAGTTGAGGTTTTATAAATATGAATATTTTGAAAAGTATGGACCTTTAAAAAGTTGGGATTTTGAGAAAGAGTTCATCTTTTAAAATTTAAGGGGGCAGTCAAGATTTTTGAGAAGACAACACTTTTAAAAAATTAGATTTTCCAAAAATTCGTGATTTTGTAAAAGTTGGTATATTTTTTTGAAATACGTTAGAAATTTAAAGATTTTGGTGTTGGGATGCTCACGTGGTTTTGCATAATGAGAGAATGACGACAAAAAGGTGATGTGTAATTTATTAATCATCATTGTAATTTATATAGTTCATTGTTAAATGAATAAATGTATAATGTAGTCTCATGTTACAGAAGGTTATATTTGATAATTTGTTGCTATGTATGAGATGTTGGTTTTAAGGACATCTAGGAAATGTGCATTTAATCATAGGTCAATTTGATTTATAGTACACATGGTAAAAAGGTTTGATATTTATATAAGGTAAATGAATTTGAAGTAATATCTTGTAGTGCATATTCAATATTCAATAAATGATCAACGAGTCATCTTGTGCATTCATACTTTGTAAATGTAATAAAGGGATTTAATCGAAACACTCTACCCTTGTTCAATATCGGGACATAACTTGTTTTTCATGTGCGATACTCCTTACCGTAGAAGACATTGAAAACCGTAGAATGAACTTAAACTCTGCACTCGATGGAACCTCCTAGTTTGAGTAAACAAGAACCCAAGAATGGGCTTATCGTCTTAGTCAGTATGTTTAGTGACATTGCCTTAAACTTGTCTATAGGAGTGACACAGTCAAACTTTTCTTGGAGTGTGTAGAGATAACTCCTCCTTCATATCCTTGTGGACTACCTTGTCTTCCGAAGATAGATTTAAAATTAATTTTCTTCATCGAATGAGATCCCTGTTTGATCCAGATGACATAGATGGAGGTTGTGACTTAGTTTCTCTAAGTCTTAAACTATTGTTACTGAACTCCTTAGTTCCGCTCAGCTAAATGTGTTACCTTGGTATTCTCTCAACATAACACCTTGGTCCCTTCTGGAAGATGGTTTAGCATAAATTGGTCCTCTCGCTTAAAACTCATATTTAGTTGAGGAGTAGACCCTTAGGTGAAGTTGGAATTAATCTAAAACTCAATTGATTTGGATGTTAACTTAGGGTTCGTGTGTAGCTTCAAGTCTCCTAATCATGTATGTCTTCAAGAGGTTAGGAAAACCATTTTGTAACTCCTTTTACAAGCCAATGCTAGTAATAAGGCCATAACATGATGTAGAAAATAAAGAAAATCAGAGTAAAAATGAGAATTGAGGTTAGGGATACTGTCACTCTTGGAGACCTTATAACTCAATTAAATATCTTTATGTGTTTCAATGAATATGTATTGCATTGTTGTGATCAAAATATGAGAAAAAAAAAAGATATATAAATAAAAAGGAATTCAATAAGTCATTGATTTAGAATAACTATGGTAGGAAAATAAATTTTCCGTGATCGAAGAATGTTTTGTGGTAAAAATCTCTCTTGGAATTAAATCTCCATTAAATCCTAATATCGCTATATGGACACCAAGTCACATCCACTTGAGTTATAAGAATAAAAAGGTAGACACTGAATATATGTTCGAGAAGGATATTCTTAACATAAGGACAAGATAATTAAGTACTTTATAAGCTTTTGAATTATGACAAATAAGAATGCAAGTTATGGAAAATTTTGTAAAGAATAAGAAGTCAACTTAAAATGGTCGAACTGTAAATTAAATGTGGAATGAACTTAAAGTTTCTGTAGATGGAAAAAGGAGAAAATTATCCTTGCACAATAATGCTCTTAGAATGTTAATCGTAACTAAAATATAAGTAAAGAAAAGATGTGTTGTGGGTTTGCCTATCCTTGAGTCTTCTTTTTGTGGTTGGGGCATTGCTAGTATTTGTTCATTGGGAAAAGTGTGGCATCGACATGCCTATGTTGTTCTCATGTGTCTATGTGATTCAATGACTTATGTGATTGTCGATATGCGAGTCGAGTTTCAATACTTGGATCCTGTTATCCAAAATTCACCCTCAAGGTAATTTTGATAACATGCATCAAATTCTTTAGTCCTGGATTTTATAGATTGAGTCGGGGCAAAAATTTCATGTTTCTAGGGTCCCCTCATATTTTTCTAACTCCCCTGTCCAAGTAGAAGAGCAAGTTAATCTTATTAAAAAAATTTTGCAAAAACAAGCTCGGGCAGGTTGAAAATCACGAAAAATGGCTAAGTCCTAGTCCTAAAGCATTTGGGACAAGTGGGACAAAAAGGCGCGGATCAGCCGAAATGAGCACAGGCGGCCCCGAAATAGTTTGGGACATCTTCGACAAAAAGGACACACGGATTTTCGGAAATCCGAGTTGTTTTATGTGAAAAGAGAAAAAATTGGCTTAGCTATGTTGAGAGGGTCACCTTTGGGACAAGCGGGACAAAAAGACGCGAACCTTGTATTGAACCGGGCGAAATGAGTCAATTGCAGCCAATCATGATGTCATCACCAATTGTGATTAATGTTGGTGCATCCAAAAATTGTTGAATAGGCCGAATGACTATATTTTTTGTAAGTTGGGACAAAGTTTTCAGCAAACCGCATAATTCATGAATTTGTCCTGGTTCATGTCCGAAACCAAATGGGACATATAGGGGCAAAATGTGATCCCCGGTTCGGCTGAAATGGGAAATTTCAGCTATGGGTGCGAATGGGACAAAGGGACACGCGTGATGTACGCGAAATCTGAAATGGCCGAAGGCGAGGAAGAAAAGTCAACGTTTGGTCCTAAACCAAATGCGCCATAACTTTTGACTCAGAATTCCGATTTTCATAAAATTGGACTTTTGGGACTTTACACTGAGGCGTCCTCTACGCCACAAAAACTGGATTTCTTAATTTTAATGAGGAGTAGATATGTTTAAATAAAAGAAACATATTCGGCTCCAAACCCACTCATTCCTCAAATGACGTAAAACGCCCGGGTGTGCCCAAAATAGGCCCGCGCACTTAGAAGGCCATAACTTGATTTCTCAATGAAATTGCACAAAATTGTACATTGAATCATGGTTATGTCCGAGTCCGATGCACAGCAATTAAGAAATCCTTTGATCAGAAATCAATAGATATTTTTAAGGAAACGTGGCCGGGTTGAATGCAGTGTTCTATTTGGTATATGGAGTGCAATTAAGAGGCATGGTCATCATTCTTTACTGCAGCACATGGGGGACAATATGGGGAGCCTTTTGCAGTAATGGACAACCTTTTCACTCAATTTAATGCCTCTTACAGTGGTTGAAGGACAGATTTTCTCAACATGTCCTTTTCCTTTCTCTTTTCCTTCTCATTTTTCTATAAATTGAAGTGTTGGGCTCATTGTAAAGGGGAGAGTTTTGGGTAACAAAGCTCTTAAAATCACTTTGTGAAGCTTTATTTGCAGGCCCTTGTAGTGGACTCCTTGCATGGTGATCCAGGCCCTTATCTTGTAATAGACTAATTAGCCATACCAGAAACAATAAAATTTCTTTTCATATTTGAAAGTTTGTGTATGTATCTTCCCCAAGGCTGTTTTTTTGCATTCTTCTTGCCCCTTTTATCTTTACAAGAATATTGTGTCTATTATTATGTTCTTGCAGGAATTCATTACCATTGTGTATGCTTGGAATATTATTGTGAATGCATTTTGCTAGATTATGGTGAACTGTCATCACCTCTTCTTATGTCACTTTGCCTCATGGGCTCTATTTCACACATTTGGAGACTACTCTCCCACCCTCCTTTTCAGGAGTATCACCGCTTTAGTGTGACCTTTCATTTTATGTATTCTCTCTCCTGGTCCCTCTTGGAAATTTAGATTAGAATAGTTAGCTTACTTTGCATTAGAGTAGATTGTGGCGGTAGTTTAGGAGCAAGAAAGATTTCTCTGGAGGTGTGTCTCAAGCAACAAGTGCCACAACTTGGAGATAGTACCCCATGTTATCCAATCACACTGATGCTTAGAGTGATAAACAAGAAATCTGATCAACATCCGTGGAGTCTTTTGATTCACCTGATATGTATGAGCCCTTGACTCTTCTTGTGTCGTGTGTAGTGAGCTATGTAAATATAAAGAAATAAAAATTTTACCTATTCTTTTACCCATTGTATATGTAATTGGGTGTGTAAAACATGGGCACTACATATGGTATCATAGCGGAGGTTTATGTTCTCAAACCTCTAGGATGGATTGGAGTTATGATTTTATGTCATGATGGTTGTGGATATTGAAGAGTAATGTGATATATGTTGTTATGTGAACTATGTCGTAATGTAAAAATGTGACCTTATGGAAGCACATGTGGTGTATGTCACTTAGTGCATATATTTTGATCATATTGATGTGCTTGTGATGAGAGTATTCACTCTCTATAAAATTGTTGATTTAATGAGGAATCCATGTGTGATGTACCACCTTGTTGTTTGTGAAAGGAATGTTATTGTGAATTGCGAGGGGGTTAAAACATGTTGGATTTATGAAGATGTAAAGGTGTATTGATGTATTGCATGACAAAATTTATGTAAAGTGAATCATAGTTTATCGTGATTTCATCACCATATTTTGATTAGTTGTGTGCATCGTCGTGTTGTATCAAAATTAACTATATGTTGCAAGGTTAGACATTAGTGTTTCCTCCTCATACATATAATTCATGTAATATGTGATGGTTCATTTTATGATTTAGGGGCATATGGTGAGTATGATCCCTAGTGTATAATGACTACACCTTGTAGGATGTGGTAGTGTGATGTATCATAACCCGTGAAAGTAGTGATTGTGTTATACCTGTATATAAATACCATGCGTAAGACGTTATGGTTAATGTGCGTGAATCACCATTGTGTTAGTGATGTAGTTATGTGTATGTTGTGAACCTTACACTAGACGACCCTAAGGGGATAAACTTATCAAGAGTGTATGTGTGGAGAGAGGAGGCATGGACCAGGTTTTCATAATCTTGAGCCGAGTACGAGTGAGGAAGTGGAGTCTTATATAGACTGAAAACCCACTTCTATCTATTTAGTATACTTGAGTTTGCTTTCAAACTATTGTGGGTGCGCACCAACTTAGGCTCAACTTATGCAACTAGAGTTCCCTGTCAATCCTATTGGATTGTTCATTGAATAATCCTATGTGATTTTGACTATGTTGATCCTTGTGGGAGTTCGGAGGGATGATTCAGCAGGGATGATTACATATACCTACATTATTTGATTTACTTATTTCTTGTTACATGTATATTCTTACGAGTTAAGGCTCGATGTCTAAGCTAGAACTCGATGAGTACCCATTTGGTGGTTGTATGAGGCCACATAGTGATTGTAATGTGCCATTTTTCTCAATACGTATTTTATTTGTAAATTAATCATTATCTCTTTTAAATGTTAGAACTAGTCGTTTTCTCCTTATTGACATGTTCTTATATTTTGGGAATTTACTCAGTTATTGCATTAACATTCAAATTTTTCACTAACCATGGCTAATTAGCCATTTGTTTCCTTTGATTTTAAACTTTCTTTTCATGTTTAAAATTTTATAGCCTTGCCCAAGGCTCTTGATTTTGCCACTTGGCATTTGAATGGATTATTATCTTTGGTTCTAATGTCATAATGTGTTGGAATAGGGTCATGGGATTAACTATGGATTGGTTGAACCTATGGGCCCGCTTCATTATATGGGGGTATGCCCCAAGGAGTTATAGATAACTAGCGGGTTGTTGAACCACGAGTTATTATGTCACTTGGGTTGGGGGTGACGGGGATCTATGTGTCTAGGGCCATAGGGTGACCCGACCTCATTAAAAGGAGAAAGGAGACGGCCTCTATGGTTGAGTGACCTATTATTCTTTATGGCACTCTATGGTTGAGTGACCTATTATTCTTATGGCACTCTATGGTTGAGTGACCTGTTATTCTTGATGGGGCTCTATGGTTGAGTGACCCGGCTTGGTTTTGACACTATGATTCTTTCTCTATGAGAGGTATATGGAGATTATTTGGTGATGGTTTGGGAGGTATATGGAGTTGTTTTATGATACTTCAGGAGATATATGGTGTTAATTCTTGATATTTTGAGATGTGTGGAGATTGGTATAGTGAGTTATGTGTACCCGTGTGAGTCTTTTTGACACCTTGTTATGTTTGAGACTTGACTCTTCCCTTGGTTGGTATGGACTATTGGATATTGTCTTGGCACGATGTTGGTATAGTCATGGTTTTCTTTGGGTCTTGTGATACTCGGTGTATATGTATCGGTCAAGAATGATTATGTTTATCACATATATGTGTGTACTAGATCTATGTCTAGGACATAATTGTTGGAAATTCTTTGCTATGTGGACTACTTGTTGTCATTCCATGGAGGAATTAAAAGACCATGTGATATGATACAGTCATGAAAGTAGGTAGCAAGATGTCTCATGGGTTGCGTGTGTTGTGTTAAGGTTTTTTGTGACATCTTGATGTTAATTACTGTTGGGCACCCACAAACATAAGGAAATTGAAAATTTCTAAACAATGAATATTATAATCCTGAGATATGGAAAAAAATACTATAAAGGAAAATATAAACAAAGTAACACGGTAAACTGGAACTACCAATCTTCACAGAACATTATAAGTTAAGATATTTCTTTTTAATTTTCTTCCCTTGTGGTCATGTTTTAACTCAAAAGTTGTTTTTTTCACCCAACGTGTTTTTCATTATTAGCTTCTTACCTACGTACCACTATGCTCCTTCGGTGTTGTGTTGCATCATGAATCATGCTCTTTCTAATGGGAGGAGATGCATGCCCCTCTTATCTCCTCGTTACGTAGTAGAAAAATCCACCTTCATCTCCAATATTCATTATATTTCACATTTACCTCAGTTTGTGTGATTTGCCCTCTATTAGTATAATCTTAGACCGTGATAAATGGATCTCTAGCAAGCCATCCTAATTTTCTATCTCATTCTCGGTTAAATCATCCCTACAGTAGATAAATTTTGGCTCCTTGTAAAGAAAAGTCTTGTTCTCAAATCTATAGGTGGGTTTAATGATGTTACGTATGTCATTATGGCATGTCCAACTTGAAGGGACATCTACATAATAAATTATCAATTATCATTTTGATGAAAGGAGATTTACTTTGTTGTCCTGCTATGTTAATTTTTGTTGCATTATTTTATTATTATTAAGTACATTTGTAAAATCTTTGTTAAAAAAAAATTATTATTCATGATTGTATTCTACTTCATTTAGGGTTTATGACTTTTTTTTAGATTAAAACAAACAAAAAAGAAATAGATTATAATTAATATAAAATAAATAAATGAAAACTAAAATCTATAGGGAGAAAATCTCAAAAAAAAAATTTATTTTCCATCATTTTGGTTTTGTGTGTTTTGAGAGTGTTGTGTCGCCACCACCATGGGAGGAAGCTCCGGGATATTTATCATATTCTCTCTACTGCTGAAGAATGCGTGAGTGATCCCAGACTCTGTGTGGCATCCTGAAGAACCGAAAAATGAGGATTTGGCTGATGTTGTAGTTGCAAATGCCTTGGGACATGGGTTACAGTGTGTTAGACCAGAAATGAATGAAGGAAACGTGTTTTCATACAATGTTGTGGGTTGTATTTTTACACAAAACGATGTGTGTAAAGGCGTTTTATGTTTGTGCAAAGAAATGCCTCACCAAATAGTTTTCTTTGCCAAGGTATCCTCAACATCCTCTCTATGCAAAAATGGAGCTCTTGAAACAGAGCATGGATATCCATTAAAGAATTTGGATAGAGGGATTTTGTATGTTTTAGTTGCAAGTGCGCTAGTAGACAATCTTAGCATAATTTCGTATGTATATTTCAAGTTTTCCAGTCAACTATTTGAGAATTCCTCAAAGAAATGTGGTCTCATGGAATGCCATGATGGCAGCATATGCACAAAATGGATTTGTTAAAAAGGCATTTGGACTATTTGACAAAATGCCTCAAAGAGATGTGGTCTTATGGAACATACCCTGACCATGTAAGCTTCTTTTTGTTTAATTAGCATTTATCCATGCAGGTTCAGTGCATGAGGGTTGTAAATACTTCGATGGCATGAGTGCCTCTTGTAGAATCATGCCTAGAATTAATCATTATGTTTGCTTGGTGTTTGATGAGCACATGAGAATGTGCAAAATGGAGAGAATTGGGACTTAAGGCATTATTAAGAGGTTCAAATACATGCCTTAATTTTGTCAGAAGTCTTGGTTGCAAGATATTCGATCCATCTTCCCACAAAAGGAGGAAGATCTCATTCTGAAAGAAAACAACATTCAATAAGAAACCATTTGATCATGCTCAACAAGTGGTGGGTCATTGAATCCAGAAAGGTGGAGAAATTTGAATCAAATTGAAAAATTGAAGGTTTATTGTCTTGGTGGTTATAAATTCATTGGGAGAGCGTGATGAGTTCGAAAATGGTGGAATTGTGGATTGCAGGCGCTCATGATCGGTTCGACAAAATGCTTAAGCAAGATGCTGAACCGAAGCTTGCGGGTTCGACCAACTTCCATTCTTCCAGGCATGGTTCATCTTCCCTTACCTCTCATAATTCTCGTGTTTTAGTTCTCTTTTGCAACTTAATAGAATTTTAAAATATTAGGATTTTAATACAGTTAAATGTTTATTTCAAATCATTGCAAAAATAATGAAATGTCATGTCATAACTCACGAAGTCAAAATAACCCGTTTGCATTAAAACATCAACTTCCACCCTCATTCTGAGGTGATTTAGAAAACTTCCTACCCAACTGGATCACTACAACATTGTTTTATCGACTAGACGAAATTGACTTTCTAGTAATAACGTTGATCATCACCCGATTTAAATAGTTAATTTTTGCATTTTTAGAGACTCATTAAGTACTACCCTTCGTAACCCTGAAAATAAGATGTTAAGTTTCATTCATGTACCTTGGTATGCAAGGACTCACCTTGACCTTTGGATTGACCCGAACAAACATATGAGATCTTTTTTATGCTCTTATAGGAGCCCTATTACATTGTTTACAGTAGTAAAAAGTTGTTAAATCTAGAAAGTTGGCTTTCATTTTTGAACCGCCATTTGAAACATGGATAGAGAAATTATTCCCGTCTTCGCAAACCTCTAGTGTTTATACTAGACAATTGCATGGAACTTTCAGCTTAGGAAAAACACTCTTTGCTGATATTTTGATGATGCCATTTTGTAGGCCTCCAGTCGCAGTTTGACAAGGTCAAACTGGACCAATTTTTAGTGCCTTAAGAAAACTTGTCACCCGTTTGAAAATGGTTTTTTATAGTTCTCAATTCCGTCGACTCTATGAATTCTCCTTATATAGGGAACTAGTAGGAAGTGTCTCCTTGCGTGCTCATCCATCGAAATCATTTTTGGACATGGATTTTCTAGGCCCTCGAACTAACTTTTGTTCATTTGCAACCAGGTCATTTATACGACCAGGCCCCGGCCCTAAAACTAGCCAAAATGCAAACCATTCACTTTTTCCCAATTCCGTCGATTCTTTATGAACTCTTGTATATCTAGGACACGTAGAAAGTTAATGTGTAGTGTGTTTATCATCGAAGATAACTTTTGGAAGTGGTTTCTTAGCCTCTCGAGCTCGTTTTGAACGTTTTTGTAGCTAATAAGAAAATGTAAAATAGAAAGTCTATGTGGGACCTTCGTAGGTTGCTGAACCACCACCGTAAACTCTTAACACATACAAATAACTATTTAAAACTCTATAGTGGAACCTGTTGTGTGCATTAGAACTTTTGACAAAATGGTGTTTTCTCTCTCTTCCCTTCTCTTTCTCTCTCCTGGATTACAAAATGAAGAAAAATGAAATGTAATGAATACATGTCTCTAGACCTTTTATTTCGATTGCAAATTGTAATTATTATCATATGTAAATGGGAAACTGAAAAATGATACTTATGTTAGGTTAGGGTGGATGCCATGCCAGTGATTTATCGCTGATATCTTACTCACGTGGTTTTTACAGGATGAAAGAATGATGACGTAAAGGCGTTGAGTAATTCATTGTTTATTTTTGGTATTATATTGAAAGACTTATTGTTGAAATTGGTAGTATGTAAAAGTCGCTAGATTAATAAGTGCTTGAGAAATTGGTATTTCTTTCATGGATGTTATTTTGATCCCAAAATTGTTATGGTAAAAGTGGAATATAGATGTCAAAAGGAATTGAAATTAATACCTTGTAGTGAACTTTCATTGTGTAATTATTGGTTTAATAATTGGTGTTGTGTTTCTTACCTTGAAAATGTAATAAAGGAACCTAACCACAACAGTCAACCCTAGTTCAAAATTTGTATATAACTAACCTGCCTATGTTAATCCCTTAGCGTAGAAAATTGTGACCTTCAAACGAACCTTTACACTTGATGGAACATCCTAGTTTAGGCAAATAAGATCCCAAGAAAGGGGTTTATCGTCTTAGTAGGTACGTTTAGTGGCATCGACATAAACCAAACATATAGGAGCAACACAATCAAATAAATCTTCTGCATCGAATGAATTTCTTGTGGGATCCAGATGACATCATGGAGCTAGTAAAATAGTGGTTCTATCACTCAAAATTTTGCTAATAAATAGATCCTCTTAGCTATAGGTGCTATCTTTGGCTAGTGATAATATAGTGCTTTGATCTTTTACGGAGGGTTTATAGGGTGAATATGTTTTGAATCTTAATCTAATCTATAATAGAGCGTAAAGCCCTAAGTGAAAATCAGAATTAAACTAAACCCTAGTCGTTTAGGATGTTAACTTGTGGGTAGAAAACTATAATTTAACTCCTTGCTATAAAAATCCCTTTTATGGCATTAAGGAATAAAGAATATTCCTTATGGGATCTTTGTGAACATGGGTCACTTGTGGTTCATGGGTAGCTTATAATGCTTCTAACCATGTACGTCCTTAAGATGTCAGACAAGTGCTTTCGTAACTCTTTTGTTATAAAATGATGGTAAAAATGTGACCATAGTGTGACGTAGAAAAATAAAGCATACAAGAGTAAAAACAAGAATTGAGGTTAGGGATACTGCCCACTCTTGGAGTCCTTATAACTCAATTAAATATCATTATGTGTTTCAAAGAATATGTATTGCCTTGGTGTGATCTAACTTCGAGAAAACAAAAGATATATAAATATAAATGGAAGTCAATAAGTTATTAAACTTTATTAACTATGGTAGCTAACTATTCCGTGATCGAAGGATTTTCTTGGGGAAAAGCTATCTCGAATCTATATCTTCCTAAACCCCAAGATTTCACCTTAACATCACGTTAGATTTACTTGTGTAGAAAGGGTAAATTATAGACATTTAATAAACGTTTGAGAAGCATATTTCTTAACATAAGAACAAGATAATTAAGTGCTTTATATGCAATTTGAATTATCCTTGCACAATAATGTTCTTGGAATGTTAATCATAACTAAATGCAATTAAAGAAATGATGTGTTGTAGGTTTGAATAATTTAGATTTTCCAAAAATTCTTGATTTTTGAAAAAGTAATTATTTTCAAAAAATTGTGAATTTAAAAAAAAATAAAAGTATTTTAAAGAATTTGTAATTTTAGAAAAGATAGAATTTTGAGAAAGTTGGGATTTACAAAAAAGACAAGATTTTGAAAAAAGGTGTCATTTTCAAATAAGTCAGGAATTACAAAACTAAGGAGATTTTTATATCCCTAATGTTTTGAATATACTATTTTTTTAAATTCTAACATTTTCAAAATCTTTACTTTTTCAAAATTCCAACTTTTTATAAAATCACGACTTTTTTGAAAATTACGAATTTTAAAAAATCACAAGTATTTTAAAATTGTGAACTTTTTAAATGCATGAATTTATCACTTTCAAAAGCTTTGAAAATATAAACTTTTAAAAATCATGACTTTTTCAAAATCCTAATTGTTTCAAAATCAGGATATTTTTGACATCGTGACTTTTTCAAAATTACGTGACCTCTAAAGCCTAAACCCTAAAACTTGAAACTTGAGTCATAAACACTAAACTCTAAACCCCAACATCCTAAACACTAAGCCCAAACCCCTAAATCCTAAACCATAAACCCTTAACATTTAATCCTAAACCTAAACCCTCAACCATAAACCATAAACCCAAATCCTTAAATCAGTAAAACATAAACTCTAAAACCATACCTAAAACCATAAACCATGATCCCTGAGCTATAAAGCTTAAACCATAAACACTCAGCCCTAAACAATAAACAATAAACCCTAAACCCCTAACCCGATCCCTAAACAATGAACCCTAAAACCTCAACCTAAAACTTGAACCCTATACCTTGAACCATGAGCCCTAAGCAAAACCCTAAACCCCAAACCCTAAACTCATAACCTTGGGACCCTATACCATTAACACTTAGATCTAAACCCTAAACCATAAACTCTAATTGCTCCTAAACAATGAGATTTAAACCCTAAATTATAAAAAATCTAAATCCTAAATACTAAATCCTCAATTGTAAACCATGAGCTCTAAACCCTAAATGCAAATCCCTCAACCATAAACCTCAAACACCAAACCCTAAAATCTGATCCCTAAATCCTAACCCTAAACCTTAAAACCTAATTCTTAAACCTTCATCACCCATGAACCTCAACCCTAAATCCTAAATCATGAACCCTAAGCCTTGAGCCTGGATTTCAAAAAAGTTGTGATTTTGAAAAAGCCAAGAATTTGAGAAAGTTGGGATTTTCAAAAATACAAGATTTTGAAAAAGGTGAAATTTTCAAATAAGTCGGGAAGTACAAAAATGAAGAGATTTTAAATCCCAATTGTTTTGAATATCCTAATTTTTTGAAAATCCTAACATTTTAAAAATCTTTACTTTTTCAAAATTCCAACTTTTTATAAAATCGCGACCTTTTTTAAAATTACAATTTTTTAAAATTTTGACGATTTTTTCAAAATTTTGAACTATCCTTTTAAAATCTTTAAAAATATAGACATTTTTATATCGAAAATCATGAATTTCAAAATTGGGATACTATAGAAATTGTGACTTTTTAAAAATCGCGACCCCTAAACCCTAAAACCTGAAACCTGAGTTGTAAACGCTAAACCCTAAACCCCAACATCCTAAATACTAAGCCCAAAACCCTAAATCCTAAACCATAAACCATAAACCCTTAACACTGAATCCTAAACCCTAAACCCTTGGCCATAAACCCAAATCCCTAAATTGTAAAACCTAAACTCTAAACCCCAAACCTTAAACCATGATCCCCGAGCTATGAACCATAAACCATGATCCCTAAACCTTAAACTAACCCTAAGCCTTAAAAACTAAACCTTAAACCCTAACCTAAGCCTAAGCCTTAGGCTTAACCTAAACCCTAAACTCTTAACTCATAACCTTAAACCCTGAGCCATGGACCCTCAACCATGAACACAGAGACCTAAACCCTAAACCCTAAAATCGAAGCCCTATACCCTATAAATCCTATAACATAAGCTCTAATTGCTCTTGAACCCTAAATTTTTAAACCCTAAACCGTAAACCTTGAACCCCAAACTCTAAAACCTTAGCCCTAAATGCTAACCCTAAAACCTAATTCTTAAAATCTAAACCTTGATCCCCGAACCTTGAACCTCGACCCTAAACCCCAACACCGAACCATAAGCCTTGAATCCCTAATCCCTAAACCCTAAACATTAAATCCCATAAGCCCTTAACCCTAAACATAAAAACTTAAAATAGTTAGATTTTGAAAAGTTGGTATTTTCAAAATGTCAAGATTTTGAAAAAGTCAAGATTTTCAAAAACTTGATATTTAAAAACAAGTCACGATGGGGTTTTGAAAAAAGTCGATGAATATTTTCGAAAAGAGTTAGTCAAGATTTTTTTGAAAAGTTTTTAAAATTTTGGGATTTTCAAAATGTTTTGTAAAAGAAGTTTTTGAGTAAGTTTTTGAAAAGTCAAGATTTTTTAAAAACTTGACATTTTAGAAAAAGTTTGAATTTTTGAAAACATATAATTTCATTACTTTTGAATTTAAAAATTTGAGATTTTCCAAAATGTCAATATTTGTAAAAAGAATATTTTTGAAAAGTCATATTTTTTTGAAAAAATGTTGGGATTTTAAAATAAGATTTTTGAAAAAGTAATTTTTGGAAAAAATGTTGGGATTTCAAAGAATTTGTAATTTTAGAAAAGATGTAATTTCATTAGTCTAAAAAAGTTTGAATTTAAAAAAATTTAGGGTTTTTGAAAAAGTAGAGATTTTTAAAAAAGTCAGGATTATGAAAAGGTTAGGATTTTGAACAAAAATTGGGATTTAAAAAAGTGGTGATTTTGAAAAACATAAGAATTTCAAACAAAACTAAAGAGATTTTCAAATCCCAATTGTTTTGAAAATCCTTTTTTATTTGAAAATCCTAACATTTTAAAAATATTTACTTTTTCAAAATTTATCACTTTCAAAAATCTTTGAAAATACATTCTTTTTAAAATGATAAATTTATCGAAATCCTAACTGTTTCAAAATAGGAATATTTTTTAATTCGTGACTTTTCATAATTGCGACCTCTAACCCATAAAACCTAAACCCTAAAACCTGAAACCTGAGTTGTAAATGCTAAAACCTAAACCCCAACATCCTAAACACTAAGCTCGAAACCCTAATTCATAAACCATAAACCATAAACCTTTAACACTGAATCCTAAACCCTTAGCCATTAATCATAAACCCAAATCTCTAAATCATAAAACATAAACTCTAAAAACCAACTAAGCCATGATCCTAAGCCTAAACCCTAAACCCTAAACAATAAACTCTAAACCCTATCCTTGAGCCTTAAACCCTAAACCCCAAACATATAACCTCGAACCTCAAACCTCAAACACTGGGCCATGAACCTCAACCATGAACACCGAGACCTAAAACGCTGATCCCCGCCTAAACCCTAAACTCTTAGCCCTTATACTCTATAAACCCTAAACCTTAAGCTCTAATTACATCTAAATCATAAATTTTGAGTCTTAAACCCTAATAAAACATAAATGATAAATCCTAAATACTAAACCCAATCATAAACATTAAACCATAAAACCGTCAAACCTTAACTACAAAAACCCTAAATAAACCTTGAATCCCCAAACCTAAAACCGTAAACCATAATCATAATCCTACACCCTAAACCTAATTCTTAAACCTCAATCTTGAGCCCTAAGCCCTAATCCCTAAACCCTAAATCCTAATCCTAAGCCCAAAAACTAAACCATAAACACCAAATCCACTGAGCCCTAAACCCTCAAAACATAGAAACCTTAAAATAGTTAGATTTGGAAAAAGTTGGTATTTTGAAAAACTTGGGATTTTTAAAAAGTCGGGATTTTAAAATACTTGAGATTTTCAAAAAAGTCACGACTTTTGAAAAAGTTTCAATTTTAATCAAAGTTGTTATTTTTGAAAATATATAGATTTTAAAAATGTTAGAATTTTACAAGTTGGAACTTTTGGAAAATGTATATTTTCAAAAAGTAATGATTTTTGAAAAGTTGGAATTTTCGAAAAAGTTAGGTTTTCACATTTTTAAAGAGTCCAGATTTTTGAAAGTGATTTTTTTAAAATAATGATTTTTCAAAAAGTAAAAGTGATTTTTGAAAAGACATGATTTTAAAAAACCCTAAATTTTCTAAATAGGATTTTAAAAATGTTAGGATTTTAAAATGACAAGATTTTGAAAAAAACCAGGATTTTTGAATAAGTTAGTATTGGGAAAAAATTATTTTTTTAATAAAAAGTAAGATTTTTTAAAAAGTCGACATTTTCAAAAAGTTAGATTTTAGAAAATTCAGAAATTTTGAAAATTTTAAAAAAAAGTTTTATTTTCCAAATAGTCATGATTTTGGAAAATGTTAGGATTTTAAAATAATCAAGATTTTTGAAAAAACCTTGTGAAAATTGAAAAGGTGTCTTGTGCATTTGAGTTCGTTCGAGTTTTTATTTTTGAAACCACATGTTTCAAAAATATCAACTTATTTAAAATATCAAGATTTTTTAAAAAAAGTCAAGAGTTTGAATAATTTAAATTTTCTAGAAATTCTGGACTTTTGAATATGTCATAATTTTCTAAAAAGTCATTATTTTCAAAAAGTTGTGAATTTCAAATAAAATAGGATTTTAAAGAATTTTTAATTTTAGAAAAGATAGAATTTTATAATTCTAAAAAGGTTAAATTTTAAAAAAATAGGGTTTTTGATAAAGTTGAGATTTTTAAAAAAAGTGAAGATTATGAAAACATTGGGACAACAAACAAAAATGGGATTTCAAAAAAGTTGTGATTTCAAAAAAGCCAATAATTTTTAAAAATAAGGATTTTAAAAAAGACAAGATTTTGAAAAAGGTGCAATTTTCAAATAAATCGAGAATTACAAAACTGATAAGATTTTTAAATCCCAACTATTTTGAATATCCTATTTTTATTTAAATCCTAACATTTTCAAAATCTTTACTTTTTCAAAATCTAAACTTTTATAAAATCATGACTTTTTTGAAAATTATGATTTTTTTTTAAAATTACAAGTTTTTAAAAAATTGTTAACTTTTAAATTCATCACTTTTAAAATCTTTGAAAATCACAACTTTTTGTAAACTAACTATTTCAAAAACAAGATATTTTAGAAATCGTGACTTTTCAAAATCGTGACCCCTAAACCCTAAACCCTAAAACTTATTACCCAAGTCGGAAACGCTAAATCCTAAATCCCAACATCCTAAAAATTAAGTTAAAAACCCTAAATCCTAAACCATAAACCATAAACCCTTAACACTGAAAACCCTAAACCTTCAGCCATAAACCATAAACCCAAATCCCTAAATCGTAAAACCTAAACTCTAAACCACTGATCCTTGAGCCATGAAGCCTAAACCCCTAACCCTGAGGCTTAAACCCTAAACCCTAAAGTATGAACCCAAAGCCTTAAGCCTAAAAACCCTAAAACCTATACCTTAAATCGTGAGCCCTAAGAAAAAACCCTAAAACCTAAACTCATAACCCCGAACCTCAAACCCTAAACCATGGACCCTTAACCATGAACAATGAGACCTAAACCCTGACCCCTACGCCATAAACCTAAACTCTGAGACCTATAGCCTATAAAATCTAAACCTTAAGCTTTAATTTCTCCTAAACCCTAAAACTCGTTAATGCTAAATCCTAAATACTAAACCATCAATCATAAATTATGAGCCCTAAGCCCTAAATGCAAAACCCTCAACCGTAAACCTAGAACCCCAAACCCTAAAACTTGAGCCCTAAATCCTAACCCTAAACCCCAAACACTAAACACCAAAACCCATAAATGCTTGAAACCTTAAACCCCAAAACCCTAAACCTTGATCCCCAAATGAACCCCAAACCCGAGCCACCGAGCCTAATCCATAATCCCTAAACCTAAACAATAAACTATAAACCCCAAATCTTAAGCCCAAAAACCAAAACACTAAACACTAAACCCCTTAGCCCTAAAATCTAAACCTATAAACCTTTAAATAGTTAAATTTGGAGAAAGTTGGTATTTTGAAAAGGATTTTAAAAAACTTGAGATTTTAAAAAAACAAACGATTTTTTAAAAAGTTAAAATTTTAATCACAAATGTTAGTTTTTGAAAACATCAAGATTTAAAAATGTTGGGACTTTGAAAATGTTTAGATTTTCAAACAAGTTTGGGTTTTCAAAAATAAATATTTTGAAAAAGTCAAGATTTTTGAAAAGTTGGGATTTTCTAAAGAGTTGCATTTTTGATTTTTGAAGAGTGTAAAAAACTTCAAGATTTTTGTAAAACTTGACATTTTAAAAAAGTTAGGACTTTTGAAAAGACGGGATTTTTTAAAAATTTAGATTTTTAGAAAAGACGTGATTTTCTATAAGTGAAGAATTTCAAAAAAAGTCAGGATTTTTTGAAAAGTTAGGTTTTAAAAAAAAGTCAAGATTTTTTAAAAGTTGGCATTTTTAAAAGTCAATATTTTTAATATTTGTGATTTCAAAAAAACTAAGTTTTTTAAAAAGTATTTGTGGATTTTTTAAAAATTATTATTTTTAAAAGTTGGATTTTAGAAAATTCAAGAATTTTTAAAAGTTGGATTTTAAAAAATTTTCAAAAGTTTTAAAAAAATTGGATTTTTGAAATAGTTTGATTTTCAAAAATCTGGGATTTCGAAAAAAGTTAATATCTCAAAAAATGTGAAGATTTATAAAATGTAGTGATGCGCTAAAATTAGCTGGAATTTTGAAAAGGTCATAACTTGTGCTCCATGTGTGCATTTGAGTTCATTTTTGTTAAACCACATGTTTCAAAAAACTTAACTTTTTTAAAATATCTATATTTTAAAAAAATGGTGAGAGTTTGAATAATTTAGATTTTCTAGAAATTCTAGATTTTTGAATATGTCATGATTTTTTAAAAAGTCATTATTTCAAAAAAATTGTGAATTTCAAAAAAATTAGGATTTTAAAGAATTTACAATTTTAGAAAAAGATAGAATTTAATAATTCTAAAACAGTTCAAATTTAAAAAAATTAATTTTCAAAAACGCCATGATTTTTGAAATAGTTGCGATTTTCGAAAAAGTTAGGATTTTTGAAAAAGTTATAATCTCAAAAGATTCAAGATTTCAAAAATGTAGTGATGCGCCAAAATTAGCAGGAACTTGAAAAGGTCATAACTTGTTCTTTGGGTGCTTGTTTGAGTACCTTTTTTTTTTAGTATTGAACCACATGTTTAAAAAATCTTAACCTTTTAAAAATATTAGGATTTTAAAAAAAAGTCAAGAGTTTGAATAATTTAGATTTTCCATAAATTCTAGATTTTTAATATGTCATGATTTTTGAAAAAGGCAATTATTTTCCAAAAAGTTGTGAATTTTTAAAAAAAGGATTTTAAAGAATTTGTAATTTTAGAAAAAGATAGAATTTAATAATTCTAAAAAATTTCAAATTTCAAAATTTTATGGTTTTTGAAAAAGTTGAGATTTTTGAAAAAAATCAAGATTATGAAAAGGTTGGGATTTAAAAAAATGTGGGATTTCAAAAAATCATGATTTTTTTGAAAAGCCAAAGTTTTTAAAAAGAATTTTCAAATAAGTCAAGAATTACAAAACTGAAGAGATTTTTAAATCCCAACTATTTTGAATATCCATTTTTTTAAAATCCTAACATTTTAAAAATCTTACTTTTTCAAAATTACAAATTTTTAAAAAATCACGATTTTTTAAAAATTGTGAACTTTTTAAAAATTCAATTTTATCACTTTCAAAATCACGAATTTCAAAAACTTCATGAAAATCATGAATTTTTTTAAATATAGTCGTGACCTTTTCAAAATTTTAACCCCTAAAACCCAATTGATTTAAACACTAAACCTTTTCCCTAAATCCTAAACCATAAACCAAAACCCTAAATCCATAAAGCATAAACATAAATCCCTAAATATTAAAACCTAAACTATAAACCCCAAACCTTAAACCATAAACCCTTACCCCTAAGACATGAAGCCTAAACCCTAGACCTTGAACCTAAAACACTAAACCCTAAACAGTGAACCCTAAATCCTTAGGCCTAACCCTAAACCCTATACCTTGAACCGTGAGCCCTAAGCCAAAACCCTAAATTTTTAGATAGAGACCTAAAGCCTAAACGCTGAACTCATAAACCAAAACCTCAAACCCCACAACCATGAACACTCGAGACTTAAACCCTAAACCCGTTGAGACCTCTATGCCCAACACCTAAACTTTGACCCTATACCCTATAAACCATGAAACCTTAAGCTCTAATTGCTCCTAAACCCTAAATTATGAGTCTTAAACCCTAAAACCCTAAATGCTAAATCCTAAATACTAAACCCTCAATTTCAAATCTCAAACCCCAAATCCTAAATTTGAGCCCTAAAACCAAACCCTAAACCTAAATCCCTAAAACCCTAAAACATAATTCTTAAACCCTAAACCTTGATCCCCAAACCACAATTTTTGGGCTAAGTTTTAAAGTTGCAAACTCAACCCCAGAACCCCGAACCCTAAGCCTGAACCCTAATCCTTAAACACTAAACACTAAACCTGTAAAACCTAATCCTTTTTCAAAAACCTAAACCTTAAACACTAAATATCCCGATTTTAAATGCTCAACCTATAAACATTAAAATAGTTAGATTTGAAAAAAGCTGGTGTTTTGAAAAACTTGGGAATTTTCAAAAAGTCAAGATTTTTTAAAAAGTAATGATTTTCAAAAAACTTGATATTTTCAAAAAAAGTCACAACTTTTGAAAAAGTTGTAATTTTAATCAAAGTTGTTGTTTTTGTAAAAACTATTGGGTCTTTGAAAATGTTCAAATTTTCAAACAAGTTGAGGTTTTCAATAAATGAATATTTTTAAAAATTTGGGATTTTTGAAAAGTTGAGATTTTCGAAAGAGTTGGGATTTTCACATTTTTGAAAAAGTCAAAATTTTTTAAAAGTTGAGATTTTCGAAAGAGTTTTGGCTATTCGTAGTTTTGAAGAGTCCAGATTTTTCAAAATGTCGAGATTCTTGAAAAACTCAAAATTTCCAAAAAGATGGATTTTTAAAATTTTGAGATTTTCCAAAAAATCGTGATTTTGTAAAAGTGAAGATTTTTGAAAAAGTCAATATTTTTGATAAATTTGATATTTTAAAAAATTCAATCATTTTTAAAAAGTTGTGATTTCTGAAAAAAATTGATTTTTGAAAATGTATGATTTTTGAAAAATAGTTTTGATTTTTGAAAAATTGGGATTTTGAAAAACCAACTTTTAATCTAACTATTTTCAAGATTTCAAAAATGTAGTGATGCGCCAAAATTAACAAGAACATGAAAGGTCATTTACTTGTGCTCTTAGGGTGTCTTTTGAGTTCATTTTTTAAAACATGTTTCAAAAATCTCAACTTTTTAAAAATATTAGGATTTTCAAAAAAAAAAAGTCAAGAGTTTGAAACATTTAGATTTTCAAGAAATTTTGGATTTTTGAATATGTGATATTTTTTAAAATTCATTATTTTCCAAAGATTTGTGAATTTAAAAAAATAAGATTTTAAAGAATTTGCAATTTTAGAAAAAAATAGAATTTCCTAATTCTAAAAAAGTTCTAATTTCAAAAATTTTAGAGTTTTTTAAAAAGTTGAGATTTTATAAAAAGTCAAGATTATGAAAACATTGGGACATTGAACAAAAATTGGGATTTAAAAAAGTCATGATTTCGAAAAAGCCAAGAATTTTGAGAAAGTTGGGATTTTAAAAAGACAAGATTTTGAAAAAGGTGCAATTTTCAAATTAGTCGGGAATTACAAAACTGAAGAGATTTTTAAATCCCAATTGTTTTGATTTGGGTTTATGGTTTATGGCTGAGGGTTTAAGGTTTAGGATTTAGTGTTAAGGGTTCATGGTTTAGGATTTAGGGTTTTGGGCTTAGTGTTTAGGATGTTGGGTTTAGGGTTTAGTGTTTACAACTCAGGTTTAAGGTTTTAATGTTTAAAGTTTAGGGGTCGAGATTTTGAAAAATTCATGATTTAAAAATATACCGATTTTGAAACATTTAGGATTTTGAAAAAGTCATGATTTTCAAAGATTTTGAAAGTGATTAAATAATGAATTTAAAAATTCACAATTTTTTTAAAAAAATTGTTATTTTTTTAAAAATTAGTGATTTTTTAAAAATTCATAATTTTCAAAAAAGTCATGATTTTATAAAAGTTAGAATTTTGAAAATGTTAGGATTTTCATAAAAATTAGGATATTCAAAATAGTTGGATTTAAAAATCTCTTCAGTTTTGTAATTCTTGACTTATTTGAAAATTGCACCTTTTTTCAAAATCTTTATTTTTTAAAATCCCAACTTTCTCAAAATTCTTTACTTTTTCAAATCATGACTTTTTTGAAATCAAAATTTTTGTTCGAAATCCCAACCTTTTCATAATCAAACTTTTTTGAAAATCTCAACTTTTTAAAAACCGTAAAATTTTTTGAAATTCAAAATATTTTATATTGATGAAATTCTATCTTTTTTAAAATTGTGAATTCCTTAAAATCCTAAGTTTTTTGAAATTCACAACTTTTTCAAAAATCATACTAAAATCTAGAATTTCTGGAAAATCAAAATTAAACTCTCGGTTTTTTTTTTTAAAATCTTGATATTTTAAAAAATTGAGATTTTTGAAACATGTAGTTTAAAAAAAATGGACTCAAATAGACACCCAAGCACAAGTTATGACCTTTTCAAGTTCCTACTAATTTTGGCGCATCACTACATTTTTTAAATCTTTACTCTTTTGAGATTATAACTTTTTCAAAAATCCCAACTTTTTCAAAATCGCAACTATTTCAAAAATCGTGACATTTTCAAAAATCAAAACTTTTTTAGAAATCCCAACTTTTAAAAATTCCTAAATTTTCTAAAATCTCAACTTTATCAAAAATGCTAACTTTTTTAAAAATCCTTACTTTTAAATTAATTTATTTTTGAAAATCAAAATATTAAAAATCCTGAATTTTTGAATATCCTAACTTATTCAAAAATCCTTACTTTTTTAAAAATCTTGACGTTTTAAAAATCCTGAAACATTTTCCAAAATCTTGACTTCTTTAAAAATCCTTTTTAAAAAAGAAAATCTCACATTTTAAAATCCTAAATTTTTTGAAAATCTTGAGTTTTTCAAAAATCTAAACTTTTTCCAAATCTAAATATTTTAAGGTTTCTAGTTTGAGGGTTTAGGGCTCATGGGATTTAGTATTTAGGGTTTTTCAAAAACCCCAACTTGTTTCAAAATTCAACATTTAAAGTTTAACATTTTTTAAATCTCAAAAATAAGGGATATTTGTTTAAAGCTCAACTTTTCAAAAATTAATTTTTAAAAATCTTTAGGGTTAGGATTTAGGGCTCAAGTTTTAGGGTTTGGGGTTGGAGGATTATGGTTCTGGGTTTTGCATTTAGGGTTTAGGGCTCATGGTTTTGTGTTTTCAGGGTTAGTATTTAGGATTTAACATTTAGGGTTTAGGTTTTATCAAAATTTAGGTTTAGGTTTTATAGGGTGTAGGGTTTAGGGTTTTAGGGTTTAATCTTCACCTATTCATAATCTTGACTTTTTTGAAAATCTCAACTTAGTGCTCAGGTTTTAGGGTTCGAGGTTTACGGTTTACGGTTGAGGTTTAGTACTTAGGGTTTAGGGCTCATGGTTTATGATTGAGGGTTTAGTATTTAGGATTTAGCATTTAGGGTTTTTAGTTTTAAGACTCAATTTAGTTGTTAAGATCAATTAGACCTTAAGGTTTAGTGGTTTATAAGGTATAGAGGTAAGATTTAGGGTTTAGGGTAATCTTGAGCTTTTCAAGGTTAGGGTCCATTTTGAAAAATCTCAACTTTTTAAAAAACCCTAAAAAATTTAAAATCAAACTTTTTTTAGAGTAATGAAATTCTATCTTTTTCTAAAATTGCAAATTTTTTAAAAATCCTTTCTTTTTTTTTTTTTAAATTCACAACTTTTCCTTGGAAAATAATCTTTTTAAAAAATCATCACATTTTTAAAAATCTAAATTTCTTTGAAAATTTAAATTATTCAAACTCACAACTTTTTTTTTGAAAATCTAGATATTTGAAAAAATGGGTTTTTTAACATGTGGTTTAAAAAGTAAACCTTACTCAAATGGACACATAATCACAAGTTATCACCTTTTCTCAAGTTTCTCTAATTTTTGCTACATCACTATAGTTTTGAAATCTTGATTCTTTTACGATTGTAATTTTTTTAAAATCCCAAATTTTTCAAAAATCAAGCATTTTGATCTTGAATTTTATTTTTATTTGGAAAATCCAAACTTTTTAAAAATGCCATCTTTTTGGAAAATCCTTTATTAAAAAATTAAAGTTTTTCAAAAAACACAAATATTAAAAATCGGGACTTTTTCGAATATCCTTATTGAAAAATCCTTGACTTTTAAAAAAATCTTCATGTTTTAAAAATCCTAACATTTTCCAAAATCTTGACGTTTTTGAAAATCCTAAGAGTTTTAAAAATCCTAACTTTTCAAAATCTTCACTTTTACAAAAATAAGACTATTTGGAAAATTTCAAAAATTTTTTAAAATCTTATTTTAAAAAAAAATCCTAAATTTTTTGAAAATGTCGAGTTTTTCAAAAATCTTGACTTTTTCAAAAATCCAGACTCTTCAAAATCCTAATTCTTAAAAAATCTTAAAATCACAACTCTTTTGAAAATCCCAACTTTTTCAAAATATTCATTTTTTTAAAACCCCAACTTGTTTGAAAATTTGAACATTTTCAAAGTCCCAACATTTTTAAAACTGATGTTTTCAAAAATAAACAACTTTTTTAAAATTACAACTTTTTTAAAAGTCGTGACTTTTTTGAAAATCTCAAGTTTTCTAAAATCTTGACTTTTTAAAATCCCAAGTTTTTCAAAATACTAACTTTTTCAAAATCTAACTATTTTAAGGTTTTTAGGTTTAGGGTTAAGGGATTAGGGCTCAAGGCTCAAAGGTTTTAAGGTTTAGGGATCAAGGCTTAGGGTTTAATAATTAAAATTAAGGGTTTAAGGTTTTGGGGTTTATAGTTTAGGGTTTAGGTTAGGATTAAGGGCTTAGATTTTAAGGTTTAGGGTTTGATGTTTAAAATTGAGGATTTGGTATTAAGGATTTAGCATTTAGGTTCTTTAGGTTTAATACTTTTAATTTAGGGTTTATGAGCAATTTGAGCCTAAGGTTTAGAATTTATAGGGTTAAGGGTTCATAGTTTTGGTTTATAGAGCAATTATAGTTTAAGGTTTAGGGTTTATTCTCGAGGGTCATGGCTCGAGGGTCTATAGTTTAGGGTTATGATTTTAGGGTTTACAATTTAGGTCTCTACCTAAATATTGATGGTTTAGGTTTTGGCTTAGTCATGGTTCAGTGATAGGGTTTAGGGTTTAGGGTTAGGCTAAGGCTTCTATTTTAGGGTTTAGGGTTTAAGGCTTAGAGTTTAGGGTTTAGGGTTTAGAGTTTAGACTTCATGGTTCAGGAACATGGTTTAGGGTTTATGGTTTAAGGTTTGGGGTTTAGAGTTTAGGTTTTACGATTTAGGGATTTGGGTTTATGGTTTATGGCTGAGGGTTTAGGGGTTAGTGTTCATTGTTAAGGGTTTTTAGGTTTAGGTTTAAGGTTTAGGGTTTATTTAGTTTATGTTTTTACGATTTAGGGTTTTTTTGAAAATCTTCATTTTAAAAATTATCACTTTGAAATAGTTAGGATTTCAAAAGTCATGATTTTAAAAAAGTCTGTATTTTAAAAAATCCTATTTTGAAAGTGATAAAAATATGGAATTTAAAAATCTAGAAATTTTTCAAAATGTGAAAAGCCCAACTCTTTCAAAATCTCAACTTTTCAAAAATCTTGACTTTTTTGAAATATTCATTTTTCGAAAACCCCAACTTGTTTGAAAATTTTGAACATTTTCAAAGTCCCAACATTTTTAAATCCTTGATGTTTTCAAAAATAACAACTTTGTTTAAAATTTTAACTTTTTCAAAAGTCGTGACTTTTTTGAAAATCTCAAGTTTTCAAATTTTTTTTAAAAATCTTGACTTTTTGAAAATCTCAAGTTTTCAAAATACCAACTTTTTCCAAATTTAAATATTCTAAGGTTGATGGTTTAGGGCTTGGGGAATTTAGTTTTAGGGTTTACATTTTTGGCTCAGGATTTTAGGGTTTGGTTTAGGGTTTAGGGTTTAAGGCTTAGAGTTTATGGTTTAGGGTTTAGGGTTGAGGTTTAGGGTTTGGGGGGATCAAGATTTATGGTTTAGGGTTTAGGGGTAATGGTTTGGGGTTTAGGGATCATATTTTATAGTTTAGTGTTCAAGGTTTATGGTTGAGGGTTTAGCTCTTAGGGTTTAGGGCTCATGGTTTACGATTGAGGGTTTAGTATTTAGGATTTAGCATTTAGAGTTTTAGGGTTTAAGACTCAAAATTTAGGGTTTAGAGCAATTAGAGCTTAAGGTTTAGGGTTTATAGGGTAGGGGCTTGATTTAGGGATTTAGGGTAGGGTTAGGGTTTAGGGTTTAGGTCTTAGTATTTGTTTAGGTTAGCTTTATGGCTCAAGGTTTGAGGTTTAGGTTATCTCGTGTCTCTAGGGTTTAGGTTATTCTCAAAGGTTTTAAGGATTATGGTTAGGCATTTTTAGGTTAGGGTTTAGGTTTATGGTTTAAGGTTTTGGGTTTAGGTTTAGGTTTTAGCTCAAGATTTAGGGATTTAGGGTTTATGGCTTATGGCTTATGGTTTAGAGTTTAGGATTCAATGTTAAAGGTTTATGTATTATGGCTTTAAGTGTTTAGGATTTATGTTTTAGGATTTAGGGTCTCATGTTTTAAGCTTTAGGGTTTAGGGGTCCCGATTTTGAATAAGTCAGGATTTCTAAAATATTCTTATTTTGAAACAGTTAGGATTTCAAAAAGTCGTGATTTTCAAAAAGTCTTTATTTTCAAAGATTTTGAAAGTGATAAAGTCATGAAATTAAATTTTTTGAAATTTCAAGATTTCAAAAAGTCGTGATTTTTTAAAAATCATATTTTTGAAACAATTTTAAATAAAAAGTTGGAATTTTGAAAAAGTAAAGTTTTGTAAAATGTTAGGAGTTTTTTTTAAAAATAGGACGATAATCAAAACAATTGGGATTTAGAAATCTCTTCAGTTTTGTAATTCCTGACTTATTTGAAAATTGCACCTTTTTTCAAAATATTGTCTTTTTTTAAAATCCCAACTTTATTAAAATTCTTGGCTTTTTCAAAATCACGAATTTTTGAAATCCCAATTTTTGTTCAAAATCCCAACCTTTTCATAATCCTGACTTTTTGAAAATCTCAACTTTTCAAAAACCCTATTTTTTAAAATTTGAACTTTTTTAGAATTATGAAATTCTATTTTTTCTAAAATTTCAAATTCTTTAAAATCCTATTTTTTTAAATTCACAACTTTTTTGAAAATAATGACTTTTTCAAAATCATGACATATTCAAAAATCTAGAATTTCTAGAAAATCTAAATTATTCAAACTCTTGACTTTTTTTGAAAATCCTAATATTTTAAAAAAGTTGAGATTTTTGAAACATGTGGTTAAAAAAATGAACTTAAATAGGCACCCGGAGTACAACTTATGACCTTTTCAAGTTCCTGATAATTTTAGCGCATCACTACATTTTTAAATCTTGACTCTTTTGAGATTATAACTTTTTTAAAAATCCAATTTTTTTAAAATCGCAACTATTTCAAAATCACGACATTTTTGAAAATCAAAACTTTTTCAAAATCCCAACTTTTAAAAAATTCCTGAATTTTCTAAAATCTCAACTTTATCAAAAATGCTGACTTTTATGAAAATCTTTACTTTTAAAAAATTTTTTTGAAAATCACAAATATTAAAAATTTCATTTCTAAATCTTACATTTTTAAAATCAAAACTTTTCAAAAATCCCAACTTTTAAAAAATTCCTAAATTTTCTAAAATCTCAACTTTTCAAAAATGCCGACTTTTTGAAAATTCTTAATTTTGAAAAAATATATATTTTTTTTTAAAATCACAAATATTAAAAATCAGGACTTTTTCAAATATCTGGATTTATTCAAAATGTTGACCTTTTATAAAATCTTGTCATTTTAAAAATCACAAAAGTTTCAAAAATCTTGACTTTTTTAAAAATCCAGACTTTTCAAAATCTTGACTTTTTCAAAATTCAATTTTTACAAAATCACAACTTTTTAGAAAATCTCAACATTTTCAAAAATACCGTCTTTTTAAAAACCCTAACTTTTTTAAAATATCAAGTTTTTCAAAAATATTGACTTTTTTTTAAAAATCCAGACTCTTCAAAAATGTGAAAATCCCAACTTTTTCAAAAATCTTGACTTTTTTGAAATATTTATTTTTTAAAAACTCCAACTTTTTTGAAAATTTGAACATTTTCAAAGTCCCAACATTTTTAAATCTTAATTTTTTAAAAGTAATTCTTTGTTTAAAATTACAACTTTTTCAAAAGTCGTGACTTTTTCAAAAATTCTAGTGTTTGAAAATCGGGTTTTTTAAAATCCCAAGTTTTTTAAAATACCAACTTTTTCAAAATCTAACTATTTTAAGGTTTCTAAGTTGAGGGTTTAGTGTTTTGTGTGTTTAAGGTTTAGTGTTTAGGATTTAGGTTTTATTTAGAATCATGGTTTAAAATTGATGGTTTAGTATTTAGTATTTAACATTTAGGGTTTTAGTGTTTAATACTCAAAAATTAGGGTTTATAGGGTTTGGAGTTTAGGGTTTAGGTCTCAATGTTCATGGTCTAGGGTCCATGGTTATGGGTTCATGGTTCTACCTATGAGCTTTAGGGTTTACGGTTTTTTCTTAGGGCTCACGATTTAGGGTTTAGTGTTTAAGGTTTAGGGTTTAGGCTTCTTGGCATAGGGATCAGGGTTTAGGGTTTATGGTTTAAGATTAGGGGTTTATAGTTTTAGGATTTAGATTTGGGTTTTGGTTTATAGCTGATGGTTTAGGGTTTAGGATTCAGTGTTAAGGGTTTATGGTTTATGATTTAGGTTTTGGGCTTAGTATTTAAGATATTGGGGTTTAGGGTTTAGTGTTTATGACTCAGTTTTAGGTTTTAGTGTTTAATTGTTGCGATTTTGAAAAATTCACAATTTTAAAAATATACCAATTTTGAAATAGTTAGTATTTCAAAAAAGTCATGATTTTCAAAAAGTCTGTAGTTTCAAAGATTTATAAACTGATAAAGTCACAATTTTTAATAAACTCGTGATTTTTTTAAAATTCTTAATTTTTGAAAAGTCACAATTTTGTAAAAAGTTGGAATTTTGAAAAAGTAAAGATTGTTAAAAGTTAGGATTTTCAAAAAAAATAGGATATTTAAAATAGTTGGATTTAAAAATCACTTAAGTTTTGTTTTTTATTACACCTTTTTCAAAATCTTGTCTTTTTTCAAAATCCCAACTTTCTCAAAATTCTTGGCTTTTTCAAAATCATGACTTTTTTGAAATCCCAACCTTTTCATATTCTTGAATTTTTTAAAAAATATAATTTTTTCAAAAAACCCTAAAATTTTTTAAATTCAAACTCTTTTAGAATTATGAAATTGTTTTTTTAAATTCACTTTTTCAAAAATTATGACATTAAAATATCAAAATTTCTGGAAAATCTAAATTATTCAAACTACTCGACTTTTTTTTTTTAAAAATCCTGATATTTTAAAAAAGTTGATATTTTTAAACATGTGGTTTAAAAAAAAGGACTCAAATGGACACCTAGAGCACAAGTTATGACATTTTCAAGTTCCTGCTAATTTTGGCGCATCACTACATTTTTGAAATCTTGACTCTTTTGAGATTATAAATTTTTTGAAAATCACAACTATTATTAAAATCGTAACTATTTTCAAAAATATTTATTTTTCGAAAATCCCTCCTTTTTTAAAAATCCTTTCTTTTTAAAAATATCCTTTTTTTCGAAAATCACAAATATTATCAAAATCATCATTTTTTTAATATCCTTATTCAAAAATCTTGACGTTTTAAAATCCCAACATTTTCCAAAATCTTGAATTTTTTTAAAATCCTTGACTTTTCAAAAATCATGAATTTTTCAAAATCTTCATGTTTAAAAAATCACTACTTTTTAGAAAATCTCATTTTAAAAAAAAATATAGTCTTTTCAAAAATCCTAACTTTTTTGAAAATGTCAAGTTTTTCAAAATCTTGACTTTTTCAAAAATCTAGACTCTTCAAAAATGTGAAAAGCCCAACTCTTTCAAAATCCCAACTTTTAAAAAATCTTGACTTTTTCAAAATATTCATTTTTTTCAAAACCCCAACTTGTTTGAAAATTTGAACATTTTCAAAGTCCCAACATTTTTAAATCTTGATGTTTTAAAAATAATCACTTTATTTAAAATTGCAACTTTTTCAAAAGTCATGACTTTTTTAAAATCTCAAGTTTTTAAAATCTTAACTTTTTTAAAAATGACTTTTTAAATTTCAAAGCTTTTCAAAATACCAAATTTTTCATAATCGAACTATTTTAAGGTTTCTTTAGGATGAGGGTTTAGGGCTTAGAGTTTAGGTTTAGTGTTTAGGCTTTAGTTTTGGTCGTAGGGTTCGAGGTTTTAGGGTATAGGGTTTAGGATTTAGTGTTCAGGTTTTAGGGTTTGGGATTCAGGTTTATAGTTGGGGTTTTACACTTAGGGTTTATGGCTCATGGTTTACGATTGAGGGTTTAGTATTTTAGATTTAGAATTTAGGGTTTTAGGATTTAAAAATCTTGACCAAACTTTCTCAAAATTCTTGGTTTTTTGAAATCATGAATTTTTTAAATCCCAGAGCTTAAGGTTTTTCAGGGACTTTTTTGAAAATCTCAACTAAAATCTTTTGAAATCAAATTTTTAGAATTATAGGGCATAGGGGTTGAAAATTCTTTAAAATCCTTTTTTTTATTCTAAGTAAAATAATGAATTTTTCAAAAATCAAGGCTTTTGAAAATCTTGATTATTTTCCCGAAACACGTAATTTAAAAATCTAGATATCTTAAACATGAAAAAAAACAGACTCAAATGGACACCCTGGAGCACAAGTTATGACCTTTCAAGTTCCTTATAATTTTTGCGCATCACTAGAAATCTTGAAATCTTGATTTTTTTTTCAAATTATAACTTTTGAAAATTACTATTTCAAAATCAGAACTTTTTAAAATCACAACTTTTTTAAAAATTCTTGAATTTTCTAAAATCTCAACTTTATCAAAATGCTGATTTTTTTGAAAATCTTTAGTTTTATTTATTTGTTTTAAATGGCAAATATTAAAATCGTGACTTTTCAAAATCTTGAGTTTTTAAAAATCCCAACATTTTAAAAAATATTGACTTTTTTAAAAATCCTGAATTTTCAAAATCTTGACTTTTTGAAAATCTCAAAATTTTTAAAATCTTGTCTTTTCAAAATCCTAACTTTTTTGGAAAATCTAAATTTTTTTAAAATCTTGACTTTTTTAAAAAAATATTGACTTTTTCAAAAATCCTGCTCTTAAAGAATATGAAAAATCCCAACTCTTTCAAAATTCCAAACTTTCAAATATCCTAACTTTTTAAAAATATTCATTTTTCAAAACCCCAACTTGTTTGAAAATATGAATATTTTCAAAGTCCCAACATTTTTAAATCTTGATGTTTTCAAAATAACAACTTTATTTAAAATTTCAAATTTTTCAAAAGTCGTGACTTTTTTAAAATCTCAAGTTTTTTTCCTAACTTTTTCTTAAATCTTGACTTTTTGAAAATCCCATGTTTTTCAAAATACAAACTTTTTCCAAATCTAACTATTTTAAGGTTTCTAGGTTGAGGGTTTAGATCTTAGGGGATTTAGTGTTTAGAGTTTAGGTTTTTGGGCTCAAGATTCGGGGTTTAGGGATTAGGGCTTAGGGCTAAGGGCTAAGGGTTTAGGGTTTTGGAGTTTAGGGTTAAGGATTCAAATTTAGGGCTTAGGGGATTAGGGTTTGGGGTTCGAGGTTTAAGGTTGAGGGTTTTTCATTAGGGTTAATGGTTCATGGTTTATAATTAAGGGTTAGTATTTAGTATTTAAAATTTAGGGTTTAAGAGTAATTAGAGCTTTAAGCTTTAGGGTTTCTATTGTATAGGACTCATAGTTTTAGGTTAAGGGCATTAGGGGTTAGGGTTTAGGTCTCAAAGTGTTCATGGTTTAAGGTCCATCCCTCGGTTGAGCTTCATGGTTTGAGGGTCAAGTTTTATGGGTTTAGGGGTTAGGGTTTGAGGTCTTTAAAGGTTTGGGATTTAGGTTTTGGCTTTGGGATCATGGTTAAAGGTATAGGGTTTAGGGTTAGGCCTAAGGCTTTTAGTGTTAAGATTTTAGGATTTACGGGATTTAGGCTCAAGGTTAGGGGTTTAGGGTTTATTGTTTAGGAGTTTAAGGTTTGGGTTTCTAGGGTTAAAACTTTATGGCTTAGGGATCAGGGTTTAGGGTTTATGGTTTAAGGTTTAGGGTTTGGAGTTTAGGTTTTTATGATTTAGGGATTTAGGTTAATGTTTTATGCGTGAGGGTTTATGGTTGAAAAGTAAAGATTTTGAAAATGTTAGGATTTTTAAAAAACTTAGGATATTCAAAACAGTTGGGATTTAAAAATCTCTTCAGTTTTGGGATTTAAATTTCTTAAAAATCTAAATTATTCAAACTCCCGACTTTTTTTTGAAAATCTTGATATTTTTAAAAGTTGAGATTTTTGAACATGTGGTTTAAGAGAAACATGCTCAAATGGACACACAGAGCACAAGTTATGACCTTTTCAAATTCCTACTAATTTTGGCACATCACTACATTTCTGAAATCTTGATTTTTTGAGATTATAACTTTTTTAAAAATCCCAACTTTTTTGAAAATCAAAACTATTTCAAAAATTGCGACGTTTTCGTAAAACAAAACATTTTTAGAAATCCCTACTTTTTAAAAATTCTTGAATTTTCTAAAATGTTGGTTTTTTTTGAAAATCCTTACTTTTTAAAAATATCATAAATATTAAAAATTGAGACTTTTTCGAATATCCCGACTTATTCAAAAATCCAAACTTTTTCAAAAATCCCAAAATTTTCCAAAATCTTGACTTTTCAAAAATCCTTACTTTTTCAAAATCTTCACTTTTACAAAATCACAACTTTTAGAAAATCTAAAGTTTTTAAAAATCCTGTCTTTTCAAAATCCCAATTTTTTTAAAAAATGTCAAGTTTTTCAAAATCTTTGACGTTTAAAAATCCGACTTTAAAAATCATGACTTTGAAAAATACGGGTTTAAAAGCCCAACTTTTTTCAGTGTTTAACTTTTTAAAAATCCTCAACTTTTTCGAAATATTCATTTTTTTGAGACCCAAATTTGTTTAAAATTTAGGGCTTTTTCAAAAGTCATGGCTTTTTTTAAAATCTCAAGTTTTTGAAAATCTTGACTTTTTCAAGAATCTTGACTTTTCAAAAAGGGTTTAGGGCTTATTTTCAATATACCAACTTTTTCCAAATATAACTATTTTATGGTTTCTAGATTAGAATTTAGTGTTTATGGCTCAGGGGGGATTTAGTTATCAAGGTTTAGGTTTTTAGGCTTTTGGATTCAGGGTTTATTGTTTTGTGCTTTTATAGTTAGGGATTGGAGCAAAGGGGACTCATAGTTATTAGAGTTTAGGGTTCAGGGATCAAGGTTTAGGGTTTAAAAATTAGGTTTTAGGGTTTTACGGGGTTTAGGTTTACGGTTGAGGGGTTTTCACTTTGGATTTTGACATCTCATGGTTTACAATTGAGGGTTTAGTATTTAGGATTTATCATTTAGGGTTTAGTAGTAATTAGAAAAGCTTAAGTTTTTAAAATAGGGACTTAAAAAAATCGGGTTAGGTCTTAGTGTTCATGGTTTAGGGTCCATTGCTTAGTGTTCAAAAAAGTAAAGATTTTTACGGTTATGCGTTTTCAGGGCTAGGGTTTAGGAAATCTCTAGTTAAAGGTTTAGGGTTTAGGGATTTGGCTTAGGGTTTAGTGTTAAAATCTAAGGCTTTAAAATTCAACATTTTAAAATTCTCTTAGGGTTTAAGGCACAAGGTTTTTTGAGGGTTTAGGTTTTTGTTTAGGGTTTAGGGTTTTGGGTTTGAAGCTTCATGGCTTAGGGATCTCAACTGGTCAAATTTAGGCTTTAAAATTTAAGGTTTGGGGTTTATATTTTAGGTTTTACGATTTAAGGATTTGGGTTTATGTTTTATGGCTGAGGGTTTATCATTGAAAAAGTAAAGATTTTCAAAATACTAGGATTTAAAAAAAAAAGGATATTCAAAATAGTTGGGATTTAAAAATCTTTTCAGTTTTGTAATTCTCGATTTATTTGAAAATCCTAATTTTTGTTCCAAATCCCAACCTTTTCATAATCCTAACATTTTTAAAAAACCCTATTTTTAAAAAAATTTGAGCTTTTTTAGAATTATGAAATTCTATATTTTGGTAAAATTCTAAGTTGAGAATTTAAAAATAAAGGGACTCAAATGGACATATGGAGCAAAAGTTATGACCTTTTCAAGTTCTTGCTTTTTCAAACATCACTACATTTTTCAAATCTTGACTTTTGAAAAATTTTTCAAACTCATCTATTTAAAAATCCATGACATTTTTAAAAAGTGAAAACTTTTTCAAATGAAATACAAACTTTTTTCAAATTCTTGAAATTTTCTAAAATCTCAATTTTATCAAAAATGTCGACTTTTTTGAAAATCCATACATTTTTAAAAATCTTATTTTTTCAAAAATCACAAATATTGAAATTCGAGACTTTTTTGAATATTCTGACTTATTTAAAATCTACAACTTTATAAAAATCCTAAATTTTTAAAAATCTTCAATTTTACAAAATCACGACTTTTTTAAAAATCTCATTTTTTTAATCCAGACTTTTTAAAATCCTAACTTTTTCAAAATGTAGAGTTTTTCAAAATCTTGACTTTTAAAAATCCAGACTTTAAAAATCTTGACTCTTCAAAAAATAAAAAGCCCAACTCTTTTGTAAATCCCAACTTTTAAAAAATCCTAACTTTTGAAAATTCATTTTTCAGAAACCCCAACTTGTTTAAAAATATGAACATTTTTAAAGTCCCAACTTTTTTTGAATCTTAATTTTTTTAAAAATAATAACTTTGTTTAAAATTGTAACTTTTTTAAAAGTCGTGACTTTTTTAAAATCTTAAGTTTTTTAAAATCCTAACTTTTCTAAAATCATGAATTTTTGAAAATCCTAAGTTTTTCAAAATACAAAATTTTTCCAAATCTAATTAATTATTTTAAGGTTTCTAGGTTTTTGGGCTCAAGAGGATTTTAAGGGTTTAGTTTTTGGGCTCAGGATTTGGGGTTTAGGGTTTAAGAATTAGGTTTTAGGTTTAGGTTTTTCAGGTTTGGAGCTCAGGTTTTAGGGTTTATAGCTCATGGTTTACAATTGAGGGTTTAGTATTTAGGATTTAGGATTTAGGGTTTTAAGATTTAAGACTCAAAACTTAGGGTTTAAGAGTAATTAGAGCTTAATGTTTAGGGTTTCTAGGGTATAGGGCTAAGAGTTTAGGGTTTAGGGTATAGGGGTCAGGGTTTTGGTCTTAGTGTTCATGGTTGAGGGTCCATTTCTCAGTGTTTGAAGTTTGGGGTTATGTTTTTAGGGTTTAGGTTTTAGGTCTCTAGCTAAAGGTTTAGGGTTTAGGGTTCATGGTTCAAGGTATAGGGTTTAAGGTTTAAGGTTAGGCAAGATTTAGTGTTCACATTTTAGGATTTAAGTTTTAAGGATCAAGGTTAGGGGTTTAGGGTTTATTGTTTAGTGCTTAGGGCTTAGAGTTTACGGTTTAAGCTTCATGGTTTAGGAATTAGGTTTTACAGTTTATGGTGTAAGGTTAGGGGTTTAGAGTTTAGGTTTAATGATTTAGGGATTTGGGTTTATGTTTTATGGCTAAGGGTTTATGGTTGAAAAAGTAAATATTTTTAAAATATTATGATTTTAAAAAAAGTAGATATTGAAAATAGTTGGGATTTAAAAATCTCATCAGTCTTGTAATTCCTCACTTATTTGAAAATTAGACCTTTTTCAAAATCTTGTCTTTTTGAAAATCCTAACTTTTTCAAAATTCTTGGCATTTTTGAAATCACAACTTTTTTTGAAATTCCAATTTTTGTTTGAAATCCCAACCTTTTCATAATCCTGACTTTTTGAAAATCTCAACTTTTTCAAAACCCTAAATTTTTTGAAATTTGAACTTTTTTAGAATTATGAAATTCTATCTTTTTTGTAAAATTGTAAATTCTTTAAAATCCTTTTTTTTTAAATTCACAAATTTTTGGAAAATAATGACTTTTTCAAAAATCATGACATATTCAAAAATCTAAAATTTATGAAAAATCTAAATTATTCAAACTCTCAATTTTTAAAAAATTTTGATATTTTTAAAAAGTTAAGATTTTTGAAACATGTGGTTTAAAAAAATGGACTCAAATGGACACCTGGAGCACAAGTTATGACCTTTTCAAGTTCCTACTAATTTTTGCATCACTACATTTTTGAAATCTTGACTTTTTTGAGATTATAACTTTTTCAAAATCCCAAGTTTTTTCAAAATCACAGTTATTTCAAATATCTCAACGTTTATCAAAAATCAAAACAATTTTAAAAATCCTAACTTTTTAAAAATGCTGACTTTTAAAAATCCTTTTTCAATTTTTTTTTAAATTATCTTTTTTCAAAAATTTCACAAATATTAAAAATCGGGACTTTTTCGAATATCTTGAATTATTCAGAAATCCTGACTTTTGGAAAATCTCAAAAATTTAAAATCCCCTATTTTCAAAAATTCTAATTTTTTAAAATGTCAATTTTTTTAAAATGAAAAATCTTGACTTTTAAAAAAATCTAGATTCTTCAAAAATCACGACTTTTCAAAAATTTGAAATACCCAACTCTTTCGAAAATCCCAACTTTTCAAAAATCTTGACGTTTTTAAATATTCATTTTTTAAAAACCCCAACATGTTTGAAAATCTGAACAATTTCAAAGTCCCAACATTTTTTTAAATAATAACTTTGTTTAAAATTGCAACTTTTCAAAAGTCGTGACTTTTTTGAAAATCTCAAGTTTTTGAAAATTTTGACTTTTTCAAAAATCTTGACATTTTAAAATCCCAATTTTTAAAAATACCAACTTTTTCCAAATCTAACTATTTTAAGGTTTCTAGGTTGAGGGTTTAGGCTCAGGGGATTTAGTGTTTAGGGTTTATGTTTTTGGGCTCAGGATTCAAGGTTTAGGGTTTAGTGTTTTTAGGGTTTATGCATTAGGTCTCAGGTCTAGGGTTTCAAGCTTCATGGTTTAGGGTTTATAGTTAGGGTTTAGGGTTTGTGGTTCGAGTTTTACAGTTGAGGGTTTTTTGCACTTAGGGTTTATGGCTTATGGTTTACGATTGACCATTTAGTATTTAGGATTTAGTATATACGGATTTAAGGTTTTAGACTCAAAATTTAGGATTTAGGTGTAATTAGAGCTTAAGGTTTATGATTTATAGGGTATAGGGCTCGAGTTTATTGTTTAGGGCTTACGAGTCGGTTTAGGTCTCAGTGTTCATGGTTGAAGGTCCATGGCTTAGTGTTCGAGGTTTGGGGTTATGAGTTTAGGGTTTAAGCATCATGGCTTCAAGGTTTATGGTTTAAGGTTTGGGGTTTAGAGTTTAGGTTTTATGATTTAGGTATTTGGGTTTATGGTTTATGGCTGAGGGTTTAGGGTTTAGGAATTCAGTGTTAAGGGTTTATGGTTTATGGTTTATGATTTAGGAATTTGGGCTTAGTGTTTAGGATGTTGGTGTTAAGGGTTTAGCATTGATGACTTTTGTTTGAGGCTTTAGGGTTTATAGGGTTTAGGGGTCTGGATTTTAAAAAAGTCACGATTTAAAAAATATCTCAATTTTGAAACATTTAGGATTTCAAAAAAATTATAATTTTCAAAAAGTCCTTATTTTCAAATATTTTTAAAGTGATATTGTTCATGATTTAAAAAGTTCACAATTTTGTAAAAACTCATGATTTTTAAAAAATTCATAATTTTCAAAAAACTCACAATTTTATAAAAAGTTGGAAGTTTTAAAAAGTAAAGATTTTGAAAATATTAGAATTTTCAAAAAAATTAGGATATTCAAAACAGTTTGGATTTAAAAATCTCTCCAGTTTTGTAATTCCTAAAATAGTTGAAAATCTGTTTTCAAAATCTTGTCTTTTTTAAAAATCCCAACTTTTTCATTTAAAATCCTAAATTTTTCAAACTCCCAACGTTTTTTTTTTTGAAAATTCTTATATTTTAAAAAAGTTGAGATTGTTGAAACATGTAGTTTAAAAAAATGGTCTCAAACAAACACCCAGAGCATAGATTATGACCTTTTCAAATTCTTGCTAATTTTGGTGCATAACTACATTTTTGAAATCTTTACTTTTTTGAGATTATAACTTTTTCAAACTTGTAAATATTTCAAAATTGCAAATATTTCAAAAATAAAAACATTTTCTGAAAATCCAAAGTTTTTAAAAATCCTGAATTTTCTAAAATCTCAACTTTATAAAATGTTGACTTTTTTGAAAATCCTTACTTTTTAAAAAAATATATTTTTCAAAAATTGCAAATATTAAAAATTGGGACTTTTTCAAATATCCTGACTTATTCAAAAATCCTGACTTTTTCAAAAATCTTAACATTTTAAAAATCCCAACATTTTCTAAAATCTTGACTTTTTGAAAATCCCAAGTTTTCAAAAATCCTAACTTTTTGAAAATCTTCACTTTACAAAATCATGAATTTTTGATGATCTATTTTTTTAAAAAATCTCATATTTTTAAAAAGTCCTAACTTTTTCAAAATCCAGATTTTTAAAAATGCGTAAAAGCCCAACTCTTTTGAAAATCCCAACTTTTCAAAAAACCTTGAATTTTTTTAAATATTCATTTTTTGAAAACCCCAACTTGTTTGAAAATCTGAACATTTTCAAAGTCCCAACATTTTTTAAATCTTGATGTTTTCAAAAATAACAACTTTTTAAAAATTGAAACTTTTTCAAAATCCTGAGACTTTTTCAAAAATCTTAGGGTTTTGAAAACCAACTTTTCAAAATCAACTTTTAAATTTAAGTATTTTAAGGTTTCTAGGTTGAGGGTTTAGAGCTTATGTTTTAGTCTTTGGGTTTAGGTTTTTGTGCTCATGATTTAGGGTTTAGGTGTGTATGGTTTAGGATTAGGCTTAAGGCTTTAGGGTTTAGGGCTTCAGGGTTTAGGGTTTCATGGTTCATGGATCAAGGTTTAGGGTTTTGGGGTTTAGGGTTTAGGGTTAGGATTTAGAGCTTAGGTTTTGGGGTTTGGGTTTGATTTTATGATTTGTTTAGTATTTAGGATTTTAGATTTTAGAGTAATTAGAGCTTAAGGTTTTATGGTTTATTTAGGTTATAGGGCTAAATGTTTAGGTTTAAGGTTTAGGGGTCGGGGTATAGGTCTTGGGATTCATGGTCAGGGTTTAGGGTTTAGGGTTTGGCCTAAGGTATTGGGATTAGGTTTAGGTTTTACAATTAGGTTTGGGTTTAAGGATGGGGTTAAGGGTTTAGGCTTCATGGCTCAAGGATTAGGGTTTATGGTTTATGGGTTTGGGTTTATAGTTTAGGTTTTACATTTAGGGATTTGGTTTTATGGTTTATGGCTGAGGGTTTAGGGTTTAGGATTCAAGTTTTAGTGTTTAGGGATTATGGTTTAGGAATTTTGTCTTTGGGCTTAGTGATTAGGATGTTAGGGTTTAGTGTTTATGAGTCAGGTTTCAAAATTTATCCTATTTTGAAAAAGTCAATTTTCTAAGATTTTGGAAAATTAATGATTTTCAAAGATTTTTAAAGATTATAAATTTTTTAAAATTTATAATTTTCATAAAAGTCACAATTTTATAAAAAGTTGGAATTTTGAAAATGTTAGGATTTTAAAAAAATTAGGATATTCAAAATATTTGTGATTGAAAAATCTTTTCAATTTTATAATTCCTGACTTATTTGAAAATTGCACCTTTTTTCAAAACCTTGTCTTTTTTAAAATCCCAACTTTTTCAAAATCTTGTCTTTTTTTAAAATCCCAATCTTTTCATAATCCTAACTTTTTTGAAAACCCTAAATTTTTTGAAATTCAAACTTTTTAGAATTATGAAATTCTATATTTTTCTAAAGTTGCAAATTCTTTAAAATGTTAATTTTTATGTGAAAATGTCAAGTTATTCAAAATCTTGACTTTTTCAAAAATTTAGACTCTTCAAAATCCTGACTCTTCAAACATGCGAAAAACCCAAATCTTTCAAAATCCCTACTTTTCAAAAATCTTTAGTTTTCTGAAATATTTATTTTTAGAAAACCCCAACATGTTTTAAAATCGAACATTTTTAAAGTCCCAACATTTTTAAATCTTAATGTTTTAAAAAATAACTTTGTTTAAACTTTCAACTTTTTTAAAAGTCGTGATTTTTTTTCAGAATCTTAAGTTTTTGAAAATCCTGACTTTTTAAAAATCCCAATTTTTTCAAAAAGCAAACTTCTTCCAAATCTAATTGTTTTAAGGTTTCTAGGTTGAGGGTTTAGGGCATAGGGGATTTAGTGTTTAGGGTTTAAGTTTTTGGGCTCATGATTCAGGGTTTAGGTTTTAGCAATTAGGGCTCATGGCTTAGGTTTAAGGATTAGATTTTAGGCTTTAGGGTATTGAGATTTAGGGTTGAGGGTTAGGATTTAGGGCTCATGTTTTAGGGTTTGGGGTTCAAGTTTTACGGTTGAGGGTTTAACATTTTAGAGTTATAGCTCATCGTGGTTTTACGAAATTGAGGACTTAGTATTTAGGATAGGGTTAACATTTAGGGTTTAGGGTTTAGGTCTTAGTGTTCATGGTTGAGGGTCCATGGCTCAATGTTCGAGGTTTGGGGTTATGAGTTTAGGGTTTAGGGTTTCTATCTCTAACTAAAGGTTTAGGGTTTATGGTTTTTGCTTAGGGCTCATAGTTCAAGGTATAGGGTTTAGGGTTTATTGTTTAGGGTTTACTAAGGCTTTAGGGTTTAGGGTTTATTTGTGTTTAACTCAAATTTCAGGATTTATAGTTTAAGGTTAAGGGGTTGCGATTTTGAAAAAGTCACGATGTCAAAATGTATTGATTTTGAAATAGTTAGGATTTTTTAAAAAACATGATTTTAAAAAGTCACGATTTTGAAAAAAAAAAAATTAATAAAGTCACGAGTTTAAAAAAGTTCACAATTTTAAAAAAGTCGTGATTTTTAATGAAAAATCCATAATTTTTGAAAAAGTCACAATTTTATTAAAATTATGAATTTTGGAAAAGTAAAGATTTTATTAAAAGTTGAAATTTTGAAAAGTCATAGGATTTAAAATCTTTACATTTTGTGATTCAAAACTTATTTAAAAATCTCTAACCTTTTTAAATTCTTCCTCCTTTTTGAAAATCCCAACTTTCTCAAAATTCTTGGCTTTTTCAAATCATGACTTTTTGAAATTCCAATTTTTGTTTGAAATCCCAACCTTTTCATAATCCTGACTTTTTTGAAAATCTCAATTTTTTCAAAACTCCTAAAAATTTGAAATTCAAACTTTTTAGAATTATGAAATTCTATCTTTTTCTAAAATTACAAATTCTTTAAAATCCTAAATTTTTTGAAATTCACAACTTTTTGGAAAATAATGACTTTTTCAAAAATCATGACATATTCAAAAATCCAAAATTTCTAGAAAATCTAAATTATTCAAAATCCCAACTTTTTTTTGATATTTTTTTAAAAAGTTGAGATTTTTGAAACATGTTTTTTAAAAAAATGGACTCAAATGGACTATCGTAACACAAGTTATGACCTTTTCAAATTCTTGCTAATTTTTGCGCATCACTACATTTTAACTTTTTTTTTTGAGATTATAACTTTTTTGAAATTTTAGTGCATCTCTACATTTGATTAATCATGATGCTTTAGAAAATCAAAACTTTTTTAGAAATCCCAAATTTCTAAAAATTCCTGAATTTTCTAAACTCTCAACTTTATTAAAAATGTCACTTTTATGAAATTACTTTTTTTTTTATATTATATTTTTTCAAAATTCAAAAATATTAAAATCCTGAATTTTTTGAATATGTTGACTTTTTGAAAACCAAACTCTTCAAAAATCACAACTCTTGAAAAATATGAAAAGCCCAACTATTTCACAAATCCCAACTTTTAAAAAATCTTGACTTTTTCAAATATTCATTTTTCAAAAACCCCAACTTGTTTGAAAATCTAAACATTTTCAAAGTCCCAACATTTTTAAAATCTTGATGTTTTCAAAAATAACAACTTTGTTTAAAATTGTAACTTTTTCAAAAGTTGTGACTTTTTTAAATTCTCAAGTTTACTTTTTGACTTTTTCAAAAAAAACTTTTTGAAAATCCCAAGTTTAAAAATACCAACTTTTTCCAAATCTAAATATTTTAATTTTATGGGTTGAGGGTTTAGGGCTCAGGGTATTTAGCGTTTCGGGTTTAGGTTTTTGGGCTCAGGATTCAGGGTTTAGGGTTTTGGGTTAGGATCTAGGGCTCAAGTTTTAGGGTTTGGGGTCAATGTTTAGGTTTAGAGTTGAGGGTTTTTACTTGGGTTTTGGGTAAGGTTTATAGATCATGGTTTTATAATTGGGTGTTTAGTATTTAAGATTTTTAGCATTTAGGGTTTTCAGGTTTATAATTATTAAAGCTTAAGGTTTAGCATTTAGGCTTTAGGCTAAAATATAGGGTTCTAGGGATTTTAGGGTTTAGGGCGTAGGAGTCAGGGTTTAGGTCTAAGTGTTCATGGTTGAGGGTTCATGGCTCAGTGTTTAAGGTTCAGGGTTATGAGTTTAGGATTTATGGTTTAGGTCTTAGGCTCAATGTTTAAGTTTTAGGGTTAGGCCTAAGGCTTTAGGGTTCACATTTTAGGATTTAGGGTTTAATGCTCAAGGTTTAGGGCTTTAGGTTTATTGTTTAGGGTTTATGGTTTAAAGCTTCATGTCTTAGGGATCATGGTTTAGGGTTTAGGGTTTAAGGTTTGGGGTTTAGAGTTTAGGTTTTACGATTTAGGGATTTGGGTTTATGGTTGAATAAGGAAAGATTTTGAAAATGTTAGGATTTTCAAAAATAGTAGGATATTAAAAACAATTGGGATTTAAAACTCTCTTCAGTTTTGTAATTTGAAAATTGCATCTTTCTTCAAAATCTTGTCTTTTTGTTAAATCCAACTTTCTCAAAATTCTTGGCTTTTCTGAAATCACAAATTTTTTGAAATCTCAATTTTTGTTTGAAATCCCAACCTTTTCATAATCTTGACTTTTTTGAAAATCTCAAATTTTTGAAAAACCCTAAAAATTTGAAATTTGAAATTTTTTAGAATTATAAAATTCTATCTCTTTGTAAAATTACAAATTATTTAAAATCCTATTTTTTAAATTCAAAATTTTTCAAAAATTTTTTTCAAAAATAATGACATATTCAAAAATCAAGAATTTATGGAAAATGTAATTTATTCAAACTCCCACTTTTTTTTTTTAAAATTTTGTTATTTTAAAAAGTTAAGATTTTTGAAACATGTGGTTTCAAAAAAATAGACTCAAATGGACATCCGAGCACAAGTTATGACCTTTTCAAGTTCTTGCTAATTTTGGTGCATCACTACATTTTGAAATCTTGAATTTTGAGATTATAACTTTTTCAAAATCCCAACGTTTTCGAAAATCAAAACTTTTTCAAAAATCTCACATTTTTAAAAATTCTTGAATTTTCTAAAATCTCAACTTTATCAAAAATGTCGACTTTTTTTAAAATCCTTACTTTTTTAAAAACTTATATTTTTTTGAAAATCATAAATATTAAAAATCGAGACTTTTTTAATATCCCACTTAATCAAAAATCCTGACTTTTTGAAAATCTCACTTTTACAAAATCACTACTTTTTGGAAAATCAATTTTTTTAAAATATCGTCTTTTCAAAATCTTAACTTTTTTGAAAATGTTGAGTTTTACAAAATCTTGATTTTTTAAAAATCAACACTCTTCAAAAATCCCGACTTTTGAAAAATACCCAACATTTTCTAAAATTTGAACATTTTCAAGGTCCCAACATTTTTAAATCTTAATGTTTTAAAAATAACCACTTTGTATTAAAACTTCAAGGTTGAGGTTCAAGTTTTATGATTGAGGGTTTAGTATTTAGGATTTATCATTTAAGGTTTTAGGATTTACTTGACTAAAAATTTAGGGTTTAATAGTTATTAGAGCTTAAGGTTTAGGTTTCTAGGGTTTAGGGCATAGGGTCGGGGTTTAGGTCTAAGTGTTCATGCTTAAGGGTTCATGGCTCAATGTTAGAGATTCAGGGTTATGAGTTTACGACTAGGGTTTAGGTATCTAGCTAAAGGTTTAGGGTTAAGGGTTTTGGCTTAGGGCTCACTGTTCAAGGTATAGGGTTTAAGGTTTATGGCTAGGCCTAAGGATTTAGGGTTTAAGGCTCAAGGTTAGGGGTTTAGGGTTTATTTTTTAGGGTTTAGGTTTAAGTAAGGTTTGGCGTTTAGAGTTTAGGTTTTACAATTTAGGGATTTGGGTTTATGTTTTATGGCTGAGGGTTTATGATCTAATTTATTGTTTATGGGTGGATTTATGGTTTAGGTTTAAGGTTTGGGCTCGGTTTTAGGTTTAGGGTTTAGGGTTGAGGTTCAGGGTTCGGGGATCAAGATTTAGGGTTTGAGAATTAGGTTTTAGGGTTTAGGGTTTAGGGTTTAAGGTTAGGATTGATGTCTCAAGGATTATGGTTGAGGGTTTTACACTTAAGGTTTACGATTGAGGGTTTAGTATTTAGGGTTATAGGACTCAAGACTCAAATTTTAGTGTTTCGAGAGAAATTAAAGCTTAAGGTTTAGGGTTTATAGGTACATGGATCAAATTTAGGGTTTAGGCGTAGGGGTAAGGGTTTAGGTCTCGACTGTTCATGGTTGATGGTCAATGGCTCAAGTGTTTGAGGTTCGGGGTTATGCGTTTAGGATTTAGGGTTTAGGTCTCTAGCTTTAAAGGTTTAAGTTTTAGGTTCTCTACCTTAGGGCTCATGGTTCAATGTATAGGGTTTAGGGTTAGGCTTAAGGCTTTAGGGTTCACATTTGAGGATTTAGGGTTTAAGTCTAGAGGTTAGGGGTTTAGGGCTTATGGTTTAGGGTTTAAGATTCATGGCTTAGGGATCAGGGTTTAGGGTTTATGGTTTAAGGTTTGGGGTTTAGAGTTTAAGTTTTAGGATTTAGGGATTTGGGTTTATGTTTTATGGCTGAGGGTTTATGGTTGAAAAAGTAAAGATTTTTAAAATGTTAGGATTTAAAAAAATAAATATTCAAAACCTAAACTCTAAGCCCAAAACCCTAAACCCTGATCCCTATGCCTTAAAGCCTAAACCCAAAATTGTGATTAAGCCTTAAACCCTAAATAATAAGCCCTAAACACCTAACCCTAAGCCTTAAACCCTAAACCCTAAATAGTGAACCCTAAACCTTAAACCCTATACCTTGAATCATGAGCCCTAAGTCAAAACTTTAAACCCTAAACTCATAACCGTGAACCTTGAACCCCAGCCCACCCACAACCATGAACACCGAGACCTAAACCCTAAATTTTGTGTCTTAAACCCTAAACCCCAAAATGTTAAATCCTAAATACTAAACCCTCAATCATAAACCATGAGCCTTAAACCCTAAATGCAAAACCCTTAACCGTAAACCTCAAACCCCAAACCCTAAAACATAAGCCATAAATCCTAACTCTAAACCCTAAACCCCAAAACCATAAATCCTAAAATCTAATTCTTAAACCCTGAACCTCAACCTTAAACCCTGAGCCCTGAGCTTTAATCCCTAAACCCCGAATCCTAAGCCCTAAACACTAAATCCCCTAAGCCCTAAACTCTTAACCTGGAAACCTTAAAATACTTAGATTTGGAAAAAAGTTGCTATTTTGAAAAACATGGGATTTTCAAAATGTAAATTTTTTGAAAAATTCACGATTTTCAAAAAAGTCACAACTTTTGAAAAAGTTGCAATTTTAAACAAAGTTGTTATATATAAAAACATCAAGATTTAAAAAATGGTTGGACTTTGAAAATGTTCAGATTTTCAAACAAGTTCAGGTTTTTGAAAAATGAATATTTCAAAAAGTCAAGATTTTTGAAAATCTGGTATTTTCGAAAGAGTTGCGCTTTTCACATTTTTGAAGAGTCAGGATTTTTGAAAAAGTTAATATTTTTGAAAAACTTGATATTTTCAAAAAAGTTAAGATTTTTGAAAAGATGGGATTTTTAGAACATTCGTGATTTTGTAAAAGTGAAGATTTTGGAAAATGTTGGGATTTTAAAACATAATGATTTTTGAAAAATTCAAGATTTTTGAATAAATTAGGATATTCGAAAAAGTCCCAATTTTTAATATTTGTTAATTTTGATTTTTTTTTTTAAAAGTAAGGAATTTCAAAAATTCAGCATTTTTTATAAAGTTGAGATTTTAGAAAATTTAGGAATTTTTAAAAAGTTAGGATTTTTAAAACTATTTTTATTTTTGAAAATGTCATGGTTTTTGAAATAGTTGCAATTTTAAAAATATTGGGATTTTCGAAAAGTTATAATCTCAAAAAATTCAAGATTTCAAAAATGTAGCGATGCACAAAAATTAGAAGAAATTTGAAAAGTAACTTGTGTTCTAGGTGTCTTTTTTTTTTAAAAACCATATGTTTCAAAAATCTCATCTTTTTTAAAAATCAGGATTTTAAGAAAAATCGAGAGTTTGAATAATTTAAATTTTCCAGAAATTCTGGATTTTCAAATATGTCATGATTTCTGAAAACCTTATTATTTTTCAAAAATTTGTGAATTTAAAAAATAGAGTTTCATAATTCTAAAAAAGTTTGAATTCCAAAAATTTTAGAGATTTTGAAAAAGTTAAGATTTTTAAAAAGTCAGAATTATGAAACGGTAGGGATTTCAAAACAAAATAAGGATTTCAAAAATTCGTGATTTCAAAGAAGCCAAGAATTTTGAGAATGTTGGGATTTTGAAAATGGACAATATTTTGAAAAAGGTGCAATTTTCCAATAAGTCAGAAATTACAAAACCGTAGAATTTCAACTTTTTAAAATTCCAAATTTTTCTAAAATAAAGAATTTTTAAAAATCACAAGTTTTTTTTTAAATTTTGAACTTTTTGAAATCGTGACTTTTTAAAAATCATTGAAAATAAAGACTTTTGAAAATCATGAATTTTTTGAAATCCTAACTATTTCAAAATCAAGATATTTTTGAAATCGTGACTTTTTTAAAAAATCACGACCCTAAACCCTAAACCTTAAAACCTGAAAGCTAAGTTGTAAACACTAAACCCCAAATTTCTAAACACTAAGCTGAAAAACCCTAAATCTTAAACCATAAACCCTTAAAACTGAATCGTAAAACCCTAAACTCTCAGCCTAACACAAAAACCCAAATTCCTAAATCTTAAAACCTAAACTCTAAACCTCAAACCTTAAACCATAAAACCTAAACCCCGATCCACTGAGCCTTGGAGCCTAAATCCTAAACCCAAAGCCCTAAGCCCCGAGCCTTAAACACTAAACCCTAAGGCCTTAGGCCTAACCCAAAACCTAAAACCCTATACATTAAACCGTGAGACCTAAGCCAAAACCCTAAACTCATAACCCCAAACCACAAACCCTGAGCCATGGACCCTCAACAATGAACACCGAGACCTAAATACTAAACATTGATCCCTACGACCTTTAAACCCTAAACTTTGAGCCATATAACCTTTAAACTGTAAACCATAAACTCTAATTACTCATAAACCCTAAATTCTGAGTCTGAAACCCTAAAATCCTAAATTCTAAATCCTTAATCATAAATAAACCACTAGTCCTAAACCCTAAATCCCGAGAGCCCTAAATCCTAACCCTAAACCCTAAACCCTAAAACCTTATTCTTAAACCCTAAACCTCAACCTTAAACCCTAAACCCTAATCATTGAGCCCTACTCCGTAAACTCTAAACACTAAACCGTAATCCTCGAGTCATGAGCCCATAAACCTAAACTCTAAACAATAAATCCCCTGAGCCCTAAACCCTCAACCTCAAAACCTTAAAATAGTTTGATTTGAAAAGTCGTATTTTGAAAAACTTGGGATTTTCAAAACGTCAAGATTTTTGAAAAATTTAGGATTTTCAAAAACTTAAGATTTTTAAAAAAGTCACGACTTTTGAAAAAATAATCAATTTTTAAACAAAGTTGTTATTTTTGAAAACATCAAGATTTTAAAAATGTTGGGACTTTGAAAATTTTCAGATTTTCAAACAAGTTGGGTTTTTGAAAAATATTTATTTTGAAAAAGTCAATATTTTTACAAAGTCAAGATATTTTAAAAAAATTCGATATTTTCAAAAAAGTCATGATTTTTAAAAAGTCAAGATTTTTAAAATGTTGTAATTTTTAAAAAGTTTGGATTTCTGAAAAAGTTTTGTGTTTCAAAACGTTGCAAATTTGTAAATAGTTACGATTTTTGAAAATTTTGGGATTTTTGAAAAAGGTTATAATCTCAAAAAAGTAAAGATTTCAAAAATATAGAGATGCGCTAAAATTTCAGGAACTTGAAAATTTATTAAAGAAGTCAAGATTTCATGACTTTATCACATTCAAAATATTTGAAAATACATACTTTTGGTAAATCATGACTTTTTGAAATAAACCCTAAACCCTGAACACCTAACCCTAAGATTTAAACCCTAAACCCTAAACAAAAACCCTAAAGCCTTAGGCCTAACCTTAAACCTTATACCTTGAACCGTGACTCGTAAGCCAAGACCCTAAACCCTAAACACTAAACTCATGACCCTGAACCTCGAAACTTGAGCCATGAACCCTCACCCATGAACGCTAATCCCTAAACCATAAAACTTAATTCTTAATTTCTATACCTTGATCCACGAACGGTGAATTTCAAACCTGAACCCAGAACCCCGAATCTTGAGCCCAAAACCTATACCTAGAAACCTTAAAATAGTTAGATTTGGAAAAAGTTGGTATTTTGAAAAACTTGGGATTTTCAAATAAGTCAAAACTTTTGAAAAAGTTACAATTTTAAATAAAATTGTTATTTTTGAAAACATCAAGATTTTAAAAATATCAAGACTTTGAAAATGTTAAGATTTTCAAACAAGTTGGGGTTTTCAAAAATGAATATTTCAAAAAGTCAATATTTTTAAAAGTTGGGATTTTTCAAAAGTTGGGCTTTTCACATTTTTGAAGAGTCAACTTTTTTAAAAACATAACATTTTAAAAAAGTTGGCATTTTTGATAAAATTGAGATTTTAGAAAATTCAGGAATTTTGAAAAGTTTTTATTCACGAAAATGTCGCGATTTTTAAAATAGTTCTAATTTTCAAAAAATTGGGATTTTCAGAAAAGTTATAATCTCAAAAAAGTGAAGATTTCAAAATGTAGTGTGATTCACCAAAATTATCAGGAATTTGAAAAGGTCATAACTTGTTCTCTGGGTGTCCATTTGAGTCAGTTTTTTTAAACCAGATGTTCCAAAAACTCAACTTTTTAAAATATCAAACATTTTTAAAAAGTTAGGAGTTTGAATAATTAAAGATTTTCTAGAAATTCTAGATTTTTGAATATGTTCTAATTTTTCAAAAAGTCATAATTTTATGAAAAATTGTGAATTTAAAAAATATAGTATTTGAAATAATTTGCAATTTTAGAAAAAGTTATTATTTCATAATTCTAAAAAAATCTAATTTCAAAAAAACCTGTTAATGTTTTTTAAAAATTTGAGATTTTCAAAAAAGTCAGGTTTATGAAAAGGTTGGGATTTCAAAAAAAATAGGATTTAAAAAAACTTGTGATTTCAAAGATGCCAAGAATTTCTAGAAAGTTGGGATTTTCAAAAAAGGTGCAATTTTCAAATAACTAAGGAATTACAAAACTGAAGAGATTTTAATATCCCAAATTTTTTTAATATCCTAATTTTTTTTTCGTTGACCTTTCAAAATAATAGAAACGGTAACGATGGCAGCGATGAGCTCCAACCAAGCGAATTCAAGAGAAACGACCTCGGGAAATGGGCAATAGCTGGTCAGCGTGGGGAGTCACCTTGGGGCCCTCAGGACTAGGGAAAAATAGTGGACTACAGGGAAGCTGCGACAGGGAGAAAGAAAGGAGCCCTTCTAACCCTAATCTGAATCCTTCCAAATCTGTCAGGGATGCGTTTGGGACAGAGGTGGGAAGGAAAAGACACGAGCTGCATGGTAAAACAAAAACTTTTGTTGCTGCTTCTAAGTCAACATCGTTCAAAGATATCCTTGGAGCTAGAGATGGTTATACTCCTAGAAACCATGCATATCTGGTCGACATGGCAGAAGAGATCCCTACTCTAGAGATCAAAAACCCTGAGGTGGAAGAATACTTTCAGACATTGGTTCGTGATGCCATGATCAGGTGCTTCAATGGCCTTTGGCCTTCCTCTACCAAATTATATAAATGGATATTTGAAAACTGGACCAACAAGTGTGAAATTTCACTCTATTCCAGGGGTTTCTTTATTGTGCATTTCAAAGAAACCGAGGATTATCAGCGCTGCCTATCTGGAGGACCGTGGTTCTGGGGTAATGCCAGTCTGTATTTGACTCCTTGGTTTCTAAAATTTGATCTGAATTCTCATTCAGTTACCAAAACACCTATTTGGGTAAGGCTTCCAAATCTCCCTTTGCATCTATGGTATGCCCTAGATAATATTGGTAATTTTCTGGGAAAGTTTATTAAAGAAGATTTGGATAGAACTCACTTAGGACTCAATGCACGTATGTTGTCATCTTTGTTGAAATTGATCTAAGTAAAGGATTACTAGATCGTATTTTATTAAAATTTGGAAAAATTTAGTATTCACAGGTTTTGGATTATGAGAACACCGCCTTTAGATGCAGAGTCTACAAAAACCTGGGACATTTCCCAAAAAATTGTCCTTTAAATAAAAATGGAGCTAAAAAGTGAAGTTCAAAAACTCCTAGCGGTTGGGAAAGTGTGAATCCGGCTTTGGTGTCTACTCCTCGACTTTCAAGTGGGGCTCGAGTATCGGACAAAATTTAAAACAACAGAACATAAGCAGCAAGTTTCAAAAATGGGAAATCGGGAGAATGTGGAGTTAATGGGAGGAATGAAAAGAGGACACGTTTCGACAAATCAGATTTAGATCAGGAGTCTTTGCCTGACTTAAGGGTAGTCCTGGATATCACAATGATCTTATGATTATTTTTCCATCTCGACACGGGCATTTGGCATGAAGTAAAAGAACAGGAAAATTATAAAATGTCGAATCAGTAATATTGAAGACTTCTTCCCATCACATGTTGGGAAATAGCAGTCTATTGTTTAAATCTATTTTTGTCTAGTTAAGTATTGTACACTTGTTTTTAGGAGCTTTGCCCAGCTGCTCTTGTTTATCTTATTGGGTTTTAGACCACTCTTTAAATAGGGAACATGTCCCTTAAACCTACCTTATCAATAAAAAATATATCCTATTTTTTTTAAATCCTAACATTTTAAAAATATTTATTTTTTCAAAATTCCAACTTTTATAAAATTGTGACTTTTTTGAAAATTACGAATTTTTAAAAATCACGAGTTTTTTTAAAAATTGTGAACTTTTCTCATGACTTTCTCACTTTGAAAATACAGACTTTTTGAAAATTTTGACGTTTTCAAATACTAACAATTTCAAAATCAAAATATTTTTGAAATCGTGACTTTTTAAAAATCGTGACCCCTTAATCCTAAACCCTGATCCTATAGCCATAAAGCCTAACCCCTAAACCCCTAACCCAGCATTAAACCCTAAACCCTAAATAGGAAAACCTAATCCCTAAACCATATACCTTGAACCGTGAGCCTTAAGCACAAACCCTAAACACTAAACCCCTAAACTCATAACCCAAATTCTTGAACCATGAGCCATGGATCCTCAACAATGAACATTGATACCTAAACACTAAACCCCGACTCCTGCGCCTAAACCCAAACTCGAGCCCAATACCATATAAACCATAAACCTTAAGCTCTAATTGCTCCTAAACCCTAAATTCGAGTCTTAAATCCAAACCTCCTAAAGGCTAAATCTTAAATACTAAACCCTAAATCATAAACCAAGAGCCAAAAGCCCTAAATGTAAAACCATCAACCGTAAATTTCAAACCACAAACCCTAAAACCTGACCCTAAAACTCAAAACGCTAAAACTTTAATTCTTAAACCCTAAACAAAGTGATACTCGAACCATGAGCCCTAGTCCCTAAACCTTAAACCTCAAATCTTGAGCCTAAAAACCTAAACCATAAACACTAAATCCCATGAGCCCTAAACCCTCAATCTATAAACCTTAAAATAGTTAGATTTGAAAAAATTTCATATTTTGAAAAACTTGGGATTTTTAAAAAGTCAATTTTTTTGAAAAAGTCAAGATTTTAAAAACTTGAGATTTTCAAAAAAGTCACGACTTTTGAAAAAGTTGCAATTTTAAACAAAGTTGTTATTTTTGAAAACATCAAGATTTAAAAATGTTTGGACTTTGAAAATGTTCAGATTTTCAAACAAGTTGGGGTTTTTGAAAAATGAATATTTCAAAAAAATTAGGATTTTTAAAAAGTCTAGATTTTGAAAAATTCAGGATTTTCAATAAGTTTAGATATTTGAAAAAGTCCCACTTTTTCTAAAAAGAGTAAGGATTTACAAAAGGTCAGCATTTTTGATAAAGTTGAGATTTTAGAAAATTCAGGAATTTTAAAAAAGTTGGGATTTCTGAAAAACTTTTGATTTTCAAAAAGTTATAATCTCGAAAGACTCAAGATTTCAAAAATGTAGTGATGCACCAAAATTAGCAAGAACTTGAAAAGGTTATAACTTGTGCTCTAGGATGTCCATTTGAGTTATTTAAAACCACACATGTTTAGAAAATCTCAACTTTTTAAATATCAGGATTTGGAAAAAAATTGGGTGTTTGAATAATTTAGATTTTGTAGATATTCTGGATTTTTAATATATCATGATTTTGAAAGAGTCATTATTTTCCAAAATCGTGTGAATTTTACAAAATTTAGTTTTTAAAGAATTAGCAATTTTAGAAAAATATAGAATTTCATAATTCTAAAACGTTCAAATTTAAATTTTTTAGGGTTTTTGAAAAAGTTGAGATTGTCAAGAAAGTCAGTATTATGAAAAGGTTGGGGTGTCGAACAAATATTTGGTTTTCAAAAAGTTGTCATTTAAAAAAATAAGAATTTTGAAAAGTTCAGATTTTTAAAAAAGGTGTAATTTTCCAATAAGTCAAAAATTACAAAACCGGAGATATTTTAAATACCAATATTTTTATAATATCTATTTTTTAAATCCTAACATTTTAAAAATCTTTACTTTTTCAAAATTCCAACTTTTTATAAAATCACGACTTTTTTGAAAATTACGAATTTTTAAAAAATCACGAGTTTTTAAAAAATTGTGAACTTTTTAAATTCATGACTTTATCACTTTCAAAATCTTTGAAAATACAGACTTTTTGAAAATCATGAATTTTTTGAAATCCTAACTGTTTCAAAATTGGGATATTTTTGAAATCGTGACCTCTAAACCCTAAAACCTAAAACCTGAGTTGTAAACACTAAACCCTAAACCCCAACATCCTAAACACTAAGCCAAATACCATAAACCCTTAAAATTGAATCTTAAACACTCAAACCAAACACAATAAACCCAAATCCCTAAATTGTAAAACCTAAAATCTAAACCCCAAACCCTAAACCCTAAACCCTGATCCCTTAGCCCTAAACCCTAAACAATAAATTGTAAACCCTAACCCAAAGCCTTAAACCCTTAACCCAACTACATAGTGAACCATAAAGTCTTAGGCCTAACCCTAAACCCTAAACCCTATACATTGAACCATGAGCCCTAAGCTAAAACCTTTAACTCATAACCCCAAACCTCAAACCCGGAGCCATGGACCCTCAACCACAAACACTTTATACCCTGACCCCTACTACGCCCTAAACCCTAAACTCAGAGCCATATAATCTATAAACCCTACACCTTAAGCATTTTGATGACTTATGATTTTTAAAGAGTCAAGATTTTTTTACAATAACATTTTTGAAAAACTTGAAATTTTTAAAAAGTTAGGATTTTTGAAAAGACGAGATTTTTAAAAATTGAAATTTTCAAAAAGTCATGATTTTTGTAAAAGTGAAGATTTTCGAAAAAGTCAAGATTTTAAAAAAGTCAAGATTTTGGAAAATGTTGGGATTTTTAAAATGTCAAGATTTTTGAAAAAGTCAAGATTTTTGAATAAGTCAGGATATTTGAAAAAGTCCCGATTTTTAATATTTGCAATTTTTGAAAAAAATAATTTTTTTAAAAGTAGTTTTTTTAAAAAGTCGGCATTTTTTATAAAGTTGAGATTTTAGAAAATTTAGGAATTTTTAAAAAAGTTGGGATTTCTGAAAAAGATTTGATTTTTGAAACAACTCGATTTTCGAAATAGTTGTTATTTTTAAAATGTCAAGATTTCTTAAAAGTCGGGATTTTGAATTAGTAAGGTATTTTTAAAAAGTCCCAATTTTTAATATTTGTGATTTTCAAAAAAATATAATTTTTTTAAAAAGTAAGGATTTTTAAAAAAGTCGGCATTTTTGATAAAGTTGAGATTTTAGAAAATTTAAGAATTTTTAAAAAGTTGGGATTTCTAAAAAGTTTTGATTTTTGAAAACGTTGTGATTTTTGAAATAGTTGCGAAGGAACTTGAAAAGGTCATAACTTGTGCTTGGGATTTTCAAAAAAATTGGGAGTTTGAATAATTTAGATTTTCAAGAAAATTCTAGATTTTTTAATATGTCATGCTTTTTGAAAAATTCATTATTTTCCAAAAGTTGTGAATTTCAAAAATTTAGGATTTTAAAGAATTCGCAATTTTAGAAAATAACGACATTTATGGTTTTTTAAAAATTTAAGATTTAAAAAAAATTTAGGATTATCAAAAGGTTAGGATTTCGAACAAAAATTTGGATTTCAAAGAGGTTGTGATTTTGAAAAATCCAACAATTTTGAGAAAGTTGGGATTTCGAAACTGAACAGATTTTTAAATCTCCACAATTTGAATATCATAATTTTTTCAAAAATCCTAATATTTTCAAAATCTTTACTTTTTCAAAATTCCAACTTTTTATAAAATCACGACTTTGTGGAAAATTATGAATATTTAGAAAATCTTGTGTTTTTTAAAAAATTGTGAACTTTTTAAATTCATGACTTTATCACTTTCAAAATCTTTGAAAATATAGAGTTTTTTAAAATCATGACTTTTTCAAAATCCTAACTATTTCAAAATTGAGATATTTTGTAAATCATGACTTTTTCAAAACACTAAAACCTAAAACCTGAGTCGTAAACACTAAACCCTAAACCCCAACATCCTAAAAACTAAGCCCAAAACCCTAAATCCTAAACCATAAACCATAAATCCTTAACATTGAATCCTAAACCCTAAACCCTCAGCCATAAACCATAAACCCAAATCCCTAAATCATAAAACCTAAACTCTAAACCCCAAACCTTAAACCATAAACCCTAAACCCTGATCCCTAAGCCATGAAGCCTAAACCCTAAACCTTAAGCCCTAAACCCTAAACAATAAACCATAAACCCTAAATAGTGAACCCTAAAGCCTTAGGCCTAACCCTATACCTTGAACCGTGAGCCCTAAGCCAAAACCCTAAAATCATAACAACAAACATCAAACCCTTAGCCATGGACCCTCAACTATGAACACTGAGACCTAAACCCTAAACCCCGACCCATATGCCATAAACCCTAAACCTTAAACTCGATTGCTAGTAAACCCTAAATTTTTAGCCCTATACCCTATAAACCCTAAACCTTAAGTTATAATTACACCTAAATAATAAACCCTATATCGTAAACCATGTACCCTAAACCCTAAATGCAAAAACCTTCAACCGTAAACCTCGAACCCCAAACACTAAAGCCCGAGCCCTAAATCATAGCGTAAACCCTAAACCCTTAACCCTTAACCCAAAACCCTAAAACCTAATTCTTAAACCTTGATTCCCAAACTCGAACCTCAACCCTAAGCCCTAATCACTAAACCATAAAATCTAAACCCTAAACCTCGAATTAAGCCCAAAACCTAAACCCTAAACACTAAATAGTTAGATTTGGAAAAAAATTAGTATTTTGAAAAACTTGCGATTTTAAAAAAGTTAGGATTTTCAAATACTTGAGATTTTAACAAAAAGTCAAGACTTTTGAAAAAGTTTCAAATTTAAACAAAGTTGTTGTTTTTGAAATCATTAAGATTTAAAATATGTTTGGAGTTTGAAAATGTTCATATTTTCAAACAAGTTGGGGTTTTCAAAAAAATTAATATTTTGAAAAAGTCAAGATTTTTTAAATTTTGGGATTTTCAAAAGAATTGGGCTTTTTTGCATTTCTGAAAAGTAAAGATTTTTCAAGAGTCTCGATTTTTTAAAAAAATTTGACATTTTAAAAAAATTAGGATTTTTGAAAAGACGAGATTTTTAAAAAATGAGATTTTCCAAAAGTATTGATTTTTAAAAGTGAAGATATTCGAAAAAGTCCAGATTTTTTAAAAGTCGGGATTTTTAAAAAAGTCAAGATTTTGAATAATGTTGGGATTTCAAAACATCAATATTTTTGAAAAGGTATGACTTTTGAATAAGTCAGGATATTCGAAAAATTCCAGATTTTTAATATTTGTAATTTAAAAAAATTAATTTTCTTAAAAAGTAAGAATTTTCTTTAAAAGTCGTCATTTTAGAAAATTTAGGATTTTTTTAAAGTTGGGATTTTTGAAAAAGTTATAATCTCAAAAAGTTGAGATTTCAAAAATGTAGTGATGCGCCAAAATTGAAAAGAACTTGAAAAGGTCATAACTTATGCTTCAATGCTCCGGTGTCGGTTTGATTTCGTTTTGAAAACGACGTGTTTCAAAAATTTCAACTTTTTAAAAATATCAGTATTTTTTTTTAAAAGTTGGGAGTTTGAAAATTTTAGATTTTCCAAAATTTCTTGATTTTGAAAAAGTCATTATTTTCCAAAAGTTGGGAATTTAAATTTTTTTAAGATTTTAAAAATTTCACAATTTTAGAAAAAGATAGAATTTCATAAATTTTAGGGGTTTTGAAAAAGTTAAGATTTTTAAAAATGTCAGGATTATGAAAAATTGGGATTTCAAAAAGTCGTGATTTCAAAAAGCCAAGAATTTTGAGAAATATGGGATTTTCAAAAAAGACAACATTTTGGAAAAAGGTGTGATTTTCAAATAAGTTGGGTATTATGAAACTGAAGAGATTTTTAAATCATAATTGTTTGAATATTGTATTTCATAAAGTTGCAATTTTAAACAAAGTTGTTATTTTTGAAAACATTAAGATTTAAAAATGTTGGGACTTTGAAACTCTTCTGATTTTCACATTTTAGAAGAGACTAGATTTTTGAAAAAGTCAAGATTTTTTAAAACTCAACTTTTAAAAAAGTCAAGATTTTAAAAAGTCGTGATTTTGTAAAAGTGAAGATTATCCAAAAATTCATTATTTTCGATAGAGTCAATATTTTAAATTGTTTTGTGAATTTTAAAAAAATAGGACTTAAAGAATTTACAATTTTAGAAGAAGATAGAACTTCATAGTTCTAAAAAAGTTTGAATTTTTTTTTTTTTAGGGTTTTTGAAAAAGTTAAGATTTTCAAAAAGTTAGGATTGTGAAAAGGTTGGGATTTCAAAAGTCATGATTTCAAAAAAGCTAAGAATTTTGAGAAAGTTGGGATTTTAAAAAAGATAAGATTTTGAAAAAAGTTACAATTTTCAAATAAGTTGGGAATTACAAAATTAAAGAGATTTTTAAATCCCAATTGTTTTGAATATCCTAATTTTTTGAAAATCCTAACATTTTCAAAATCTTTACTTTTTCAAAATTCCAAATTTTTATAAAATCGCAACTTTTTCAAAATTACGAATTTTTAAAAAATCATGAGTTTTTTAAAAATTGTGAACTTTTTAAATTCATGACTTTATCACTTTCAAAATCTTTGAAAATAAAAACTTTTGAAAATCATGACATTTTCAAAATCCTAACTGTTTCAAAATGGGGATTTCAAAAACCCAAGAATTTTGAGAAAGTTGGGATTTTAAAAAAAGACAAGATTTTATAAAAGGTGGAATTTTCAAATAAGTCAAGAATTACAAAATCAAAGAGATTTTTAAATCCCAACTATTTTGAATATCCAATTTTTTTTAAAATGCTAACATTTTTGAAATCTTTACTTTTTTAAAATTCCAACTTTTTATAAAATCACAACTTTTTCAAAAATTGTGAATTTTTAAAAAATCATAATTTTATAAAAATTGTGATCTTTTTAAAATTCATGACTTTATCACTTTCAAAAATTTTGAAAATAGAGACTTTTTAAAATCATGGCGGATTCAAAATCCTAACTGTTTCAAATCAAGATATTTTTAAAATCGTGACCCCTAATCCCTAAAACTTTAAACCAAAAAACCCTAGACACTAAGCCGAAAACCATAAATCCTAAACCATAAACTCTTAACACTGAATCCTAAACCATAAACCCAAATCCCTAAATCGTAAAACCTAAATTCTAAACCTCAAACCTTAAACCATAAACCCTAAACCCTGATCCCTGAGCCATGAAGCCTAAACCCTAAACCCTAAATAGTTAACCCTAAAGCCTTAGGCCTAACCCTAAACCCTAAACCCTATACCTTGAACCATGAGCCCTAATCCAAAACCCTAAACCTTAAATCGTGAGCCCTAAGCCAAAACCCTAAACCTTAAAAACCTTTATAACTAGAGAACTAAATCCCAAACCCTAAACTCATAACCTTGAACCTAGAGCCCTAAGCCATGGACTGTCAACCATGAAAACCGAGACCTAAATCCTAAACCATGACCAATATGCGATAAACCTTAAACTATGAGCCCTATACCCTATAAACCCTAAACCTTAAGCTCTAATTGCTCCTAAACCCTAAATTCTAAGTCTTAAACCCTAAAATCTTAAATGATAAATCCTAAATACTAAACTCTCAATTGTAAACCATTAGCAATAAACCCTAAAATAAAAACCACCAACCATAAACCTTGAACCCCAAACACCAAACCATAAACCTAAAAACTTGAGCCTAAAAACCTAAACCATAAACCTAGAAACCTTAAAAATTTAAATTTGGTATTTTGAAAAACTTGGGATTTTAAAAAAATCGAGATTTTTCAAAAAGTCAGGATTTTTAAAAGAAGCAATTTTGAAAAAGTCAATATTTGAAAAACTCAAGATTTTGAAAAAGTTAGAATTTTTTAAAAAGATGAGATTTTAAAAAAAGACATGATTTTAGCAAAGTTAAGATTTTCAAAAAACTTAGGATTTTTGAAAAGTCAAGATTTTCACAAAAGTTAAGATTTTAGAGTTGCGATTTTGAAAAACTATAATTTTTATAAAAGTAAGGATTTTTAAAAAGTCAACACTTTTCATAAAGTTGAAATTTTAGAAAAATTAGGATTTCTGAAAAAGTTTTAATTTTTGAAAACATCGCGATTTTTGAAACAGTTGCAATTTTGAAAAAGTTTAGATTTTCAAAAAGATAATCTCAAAAGAGTCAAGATTTCAAAAATGCAGTGATGCGCCAAAATTATCAGAAACTAGAAAAGGTCATAACTGCTACTCCGGTGTCTATTTGAGTCTATTTTTTCTCAACCACATGTTTCAAAAATCTCAACTTTTGTAAAATATAAGGATTTTCAAATAATAGTTTAGAGTCTGAATAATTTAGATTTTCTAGATATTCTGATTTTTTTAATATCTCATGATTTTGAAAAATTCCTTATTTTCCAAAAAGTTGTGAATTTCAAAAAAATAGAATTTTAATTTTTTTGCAATTTTAGAAAAAGATAGAATTTTATAATTCTAAAAATATTCGAATTTCAAAAACTTTAAAGTTTTTCAAAAAGTTGAGATTTTACAAAAAGCCTAGATTATGAAAAGCATGGAATTTCAAAGAAAAATTGGGATTTTAAAAATCGTGAGTTTGAATTTTAAGAAACATGGGATTTTCAAAAAAGGTGATGTTATGAAAAAAGGTATAATTTTTAAATAAGTCGGCAATTACAAAACTAAAGAGAGTTTTAAGTCCCAAATGTTTTGAATATGCTAATTTTTTTTAAAATCCTAACATTTTCAAAATCTTTAGTGTTTCAAAATCGAGATATTTTTCAAATCGTGACCCTAAACACTAAACTCTAAACCCTGAAACCTGGGTCATAAACACTAAACCGTAAACCCCAATATCCTAAACACTAAGCCGAAAACCTAAATCCATAACCATAAACCCAAATCCCTAAATCGTAATACCGAAACTCTAAACCATAAACCATTAACCATGAAACCTAAACCCTAAATTGTGAACAATAAACCCTTAACCATAAACTGTGAACCCTAAATCCTTAGACCTAACCCTATACCTTGAACCATGAGCTCTAAGAAAAAAATCCTAAACCCTAAACCTTTAGCTAGAGACCTAAACCCTAAACCATAAACTCATAACCTGAACCTCAAACCCTGAGCCATGGACCCTCAACCATGAACACTGAGACCTAAACCCTAAACCCTTACCCCTACGCCCTAAATTCTAAACTATGAGCCCTATAATTTCTAAACCTTAAGCTCTAATTACTTTTAAACCCTAAATTCAGAGTCTTAAACCCTAAAACCCTAAATACTAAACCCTTAATCGTAAACCATGAGCCCTAAACCCTAAAGCAAAACCCTCAACCATAAACCTCGAACCCTAAACCCTAAATCCCGAGCCCAAACCTAAACACTAAATCCACTTATCCCTAAACCCTCAACCTAGAAACCTTAAAATAGTGAGATTTTGAAAACGTTGGTATTTTGAAAAACTAGGGATTTTTGAAAAGTCAAGATTTTGAAAAAGTTGCAATTACAAACAAAGTTGTTATTTTTGAAAACATTAAGATTTAAAAAATATTGGGAGTTTGAAAATGTTTAGAATTTCAAACAAGTTGGGGTTTTGAAAAATGAATATTTCAAAAAGTCACGATTGTTGAAAAGAAGTGATTTTTGAAAGATTTGGGCTTTTCACATTTTTGAAGAGTTAGGATCTTGTAAGAATCTGGATTTTTTAAAAATTCAAGATTTTTAAAAAAAAAAAGTTTAAGAATTTTGAAAAATTCAAATTTTTTGAAAAACTTGACATTTTCAAAAAAAAATATTTTTGAAAAGAAGGGATTTTTAAAAATTTGAGATTTTCCAAAAAGTTGTGATTTTGTAAAAGTGAAGATTTTCAAAAAAGAAATGATTTTTTAAAAAGTCAAGATTTTCGTAAATGTTGGGATTTGCAATTTCAGAAAAAGATAGAATTTCATATTTCTAAAAAGATTCGAATTTAAATAAATTTAGGTTTTTTGAAAAAGTTGAGATTTTGAAAAAAGTAAGGATTATGAAAAAAGTTGGGATTTGAACAAAACCTGAGATTTTAAGAAAGTCGTGATTTTGAAAAATCCAAGAATTTTGAGAAAAGTTAGGATTTTCAAAAAAGAAAAGATTTTGAAAAAGGTGCAATTTTCAAATAAGTCGGGAATTACAAAATTGAAAAGATTTTTAAATCCCAACTGTTTTGAATATCCTAATTTTTTTTGAAAATCCTAACATTTTCAAAATATTTACTTTTTCAAAATTCTAACTTTTTATAAAATCACGAGTTTTTAAAAAATTGTGAACTTTTTAAATTCATGACTTTATCAATTTCATTTTTTTAAAAATACAGACTTTTTGAAAATCATGAATTTTTGAAATCCTAATTGTTTCAAAATCGAGATATTTTTTAAATTGTGACTTTTTCAAAATCATGACCCCTAAACCCTTAAAACCTGAAACCTGAGTCATAAATGCTAAACCCTAAACCCCAACATCCTAAACACTAAGTCCAAAACCTAAATCCTAAACCATAAACCATAAACCCTTAACATTGAATCCTAATCCCATAAACCATAAACTTGAATTCCTAAATTGTAAAACCCAAACTCTAAACCCCAAACATTAAACCATAAACCCTTAACCCTGATCCATTAGCCATGAAGCCTAAACCCTCAACAATAAACCCTAAATTCCTAACCCCGAGCTTTACACCCTAAACCCTAGAAAGTGAACCCAAAAGTCTTAGGCCTACCCTAAAACTCTAAACCCCGAACCGTGATCCCTAAGCCAAAACCCTAAACTCATAACCTAGAACCTTGAACCGTGAGCTATGGACCCTCAACCATGAACCCTAAAACCTAAACTCCGAGACCTATACCCTCTTAACACTAAACCTTAAGCTCTAATTACTCCTAAAACCTAAATGTAAAACCCTCAACTATAAACCTCGAACCCTAAACCCTTAAACCTGAGCCCTAAATCCTAACCCTAAACCTAAAACCTAATTCTTAAACCCTAAACCTTGATCCCCAAACCTAGAGCTCTTATCCCTAATCACTAAACCCTAAAGACTAAACCTTAAACCCCAAATCATGAGCTCAAAACCTAAACCCTAAACACTAAATCCCCTAAGTCCTAAACCCTCAACCTAGAAACCTTAAAATAGTTATATTTTGTAAAAGTTGGTATTTTGAAAATTTGGGATCTTCAAAAAGTCAAGATTTTTAAAAACTTGAGATTTTTAAAAAAGTCACAACTTTTGAAAAACTTGCAATTTTAACCAAAGTTGTTATTTTTGAAACCAACATGATTTTGAAAAGTTTGGAGCTTTGAAAAGTTTGGATATTTGAGATTTTCCAAAAAGTCGTGATTTTGTAAAGGTGAAGAAGATTTTTTGATATTTGTGTTTTTTGAAAAAAATATAATTTTTTAAAAGTAAGGATTTTCAAAAAAGTCAACATTTTTATAAAGTTGAGATTTTAGAAAATTCAAGAATTTTTTAAAAGTTGGGATTTCTGAAAAAAATTTGATTTTCAAAACGTCTTGATTTTTGTAAAAGTTGTGATTTTCGAAAAAAGGTGGGATTTTCGAAAAACATATAATCTCGAAAGAGTGAAGATTTCAAAATTGTAGTGATTGGTTAAAATTACCAAGATTTTGAAAAGGTCATAACATGTGCTCAGGTGTCCATTTTCTTTTTGAAACCACATGTTTCAAATATCTCAAAAAAATTTAAAATATCAAGATATTCAAAAAGGGTCAAGAATTTGAACAATTTAGATTTTCCATAAATTCTAGATTTTTGAATATATCATTATTTGTCAAAAAGTCATTATTTTCAAAAAAATTAAGATTTTAAAGAATTTGAAATTTTAGAAAAAGATAAAATTTCATAATTCTAAAAAAGTTTGATTTTCAAAAAATTTAGGGTTTTTGAAAAATTTGAGATTTTAAAAAAGTTAGGATTATGAAAAGGTTGGGATTTCAAAAAGTCATGATTTTGAAAAAGCCAAGATTTTTGAAAAAGTTAGAATCGTGACTTTTTCAAAAACTACGAATTTTAAAAAATCACGAGTTTTTAAAATTGTGAACTTTTAAATTCATAACTTTATCAGTTTCAAAATTTTGAAATACAGACTTTTTGAAAATCATGACTTTTTCAAAATCCTAATTGTTTCAAAATCAGGATATTTTTAAATCGTGACTTTTTCAAAATCGTGAATATACCTTAAAACCTCGAACACTCAAACCCGAGTTGTAAATGCTAAACCCTAAACCCCAACATTCTAAACACTAAACCCAAAACCCTAAATCCTAAACCATAAACCATAAACCATAAACCCTTAACACTTAATCCTAAACCCTAAACCCTCAGCCATAAACCATAAACCCAAATCCCTAAATCGTAAAACCTAAACTCTAAACCCCAAACATTAAACCATAAACCATAAACCCTAATCCCTGAGCCATGAAGCCTAAACCCTAAACACTAAATAGTGAACCCTAAAGCCTTAAGCCAAAACCTTAAACCATAAACCTTTAAGATAGAGACCTAAACCCTAAAATTATAACCCCTAACCTCGAACCACCCGAGCGATGATGGACCTTAAACTGTGAACACCGAGACATAAACCCTAAACCCAGACCCCTACACCTAAAACCCTAAATTGTGAGCCCTATACCCTAAACATTAAGCTCTAATTACTCCTAAACCCTAAATTCTTAGTCATAAACCCTAAAACCCTAATTGCTAAATTCTAAATACTAAACCCTCAATTATAAGCCATGAGCCCTAAACCCTAAAAGTAAAACCATCAATCGTAAACCTTGAAATCCAAACCTAAAACCTGAGCCCTAAATCGTAATCCTTAATCTTAAAACCTAAACTCCAAAACCTAAACCTTGATTCTCGAACCTTGCACCTCAACCTTAAACACTTATCCCTTAACCCCGAGCCCTAATCCTAATCCGTAAACACTAAACCCTAAATAATGTAGCCAAATTTTAAACAAACTTGATATTCTGCAAATAGCTTAAACTCCGTAAGAAATAAATCCCTTTCTTCGTTATTGAATAATGAATTACAAAGTTTCCTAAATAGGAAAACAACTCCCAACTCGAGTTGCTAAGCAAACTCTAACTAACTTGACTAAATCTACTCAAGGTGGTGAAAATTACTATTTTTAGTAGTTTACTAGAACTTGCTTTTCTTAGTAAGTTCACATGCTTATTCGTACGGACACGAAATTGCCACGCATCTTCTACATTCCTAAATTAGAGGAATTGCCAACTTTCTAACTCATATTGCAATTAATAGACTTAAAATTAATTAATGCTCAAAAATAGGAAAAAATGGAACTACAATTTAAATCCTAACTTTTGGCCACAATATGGTGGATTTATAGCCCAAAAATGTGCCTAAACTTACCCCAATTGGTAGAGAGGGTTGCCGCAGTGTTCGTCTCATCGAAACATGTGGTTTCATAAAAAACGAACTCAAATAGACACCCAAGCTCAAGTTATGATCTTGTCAAGTTCCTGCTAATTTTGGCACATCACTAAACCCCGAATCTTGAGCCATAAACCCAAACCCCTATCCCTGAACCATGAAGCATAAACCCTAAACACTAAACAATAAAATCTAAACCATAAATAATGAACACTAAAGCCTTAGGCCTAACCTAAACCCTAAACCATAAAATCATAACATTTAAAACCCTAAAATCATAACCTGAACCTTGAAAACCCCGAGCCATGGATGGTCAACCATGAACTAAACCTAAACCATGACCCTATTATTAGTCTTAAACCCTAAAACCCTAAATGCTAAATCCTAAATACTAAATCCTCAATTGTAAACCATGAACCCTAAATGGAAAACACTCAACCGTAAACCTCGAACCCCAAACCCTATAAACTTGAGCCATAAACCCCAAAACCATAAAATATAATTCTTAAACCCTAAACCTTCATCCCTAAACCCCGAAACTCAATCCTAAAACTTCAACCCCCGAACCCCGAGCCCTAATCCCTAATCCCTAAACCCTAAACACTAAACCTTAAATCCTGAATCCTGAGCCAAAAAACCTAAACCCTAAACACTAAATCCCCTGAGCCCTAAACCCTCAACATAGAAACCTTAAAATAGTTAGATTTGGAAAAATTTGGTATTTTTAAAAACTTAGGATTTTAAAAAAGTCAAGATTTTTGAAAAAAGTAAGGATTTTAAAAAACTTGAGATTTTCAAAAATGCCACGATTTTTGAAAAAGTTGAAATTTTAAACAAATTTGTTATTTTTGAAAACATCAAGATTTTAAAAATATTGGGACTTTGAAAAATGTTCATATTTTCAAAAAAATTGGAGTTTTCGAAAAATAAATATTTCAAAAGTCAGGGATTTTGAAGCGTCCAGATTTTTAAGTGTCTGGATTTTTGAAAAAGTCATTTTTAAAAAAATCAACATTTTTAAAAAAGTTATGATTTTTAAAAATTTGACATTTTCCTAAAAGTTGTAATTTTGTAAAAGTGAAGATTTTCCAAAAGTCAAGTTTTTAAAAAGCCAAGATTTTCAAAAAAGTGAAGATTTTGGAAAATGTTGGGATTTTTAAAAACGCCAAGATTTTTAATATTTGTGATTTAAAATAAAATACAATTTTTTAAAAATTAATTATTTTCAAAAAAGTCAGCATTTTTGATAAAGTTAAAATCTTAGAAAATTAAGGAATTTTTAAAATTTTGGGATTACTGAAAAAGTATTGATTTTCGAAAACGTCACGATTTTTGAAATTGTTACAATTTTTGAAAAAGTTATAATCTCAAAAATTCAAGATTTGAAAAATGTAGCAATGCGCCAAAACTAACAGGAACTCAAAAAGGTCATAACTTATGCTCCGGGTGTCCATTTGAGTCCATTTTTTTTAAATCAGGATTTTACAAAAACAAGTTGGGAATTTCAATAATTTATATTTTCCAAAATTCTAGATTTTTGAATATGTCATGATTTTCGAAAAAGTCATTAATTTGAAAACGTTGTGAATTTCAAAAAGTTTGGATTTTAAAGACTTTGCAATTTTAGAAAAAGATAGAATTTCATATTTCTAAAATAGTTTGAATTCAAAAAATTTCAAGTGTTTGAAAAAGTTGAGATTTTCAAAAAAGTCAAGATTATGAAAAGGTTGGGATTTTAAAAAGTTAAGAATTTTGAGAAAGTTGGGATTTTCAAAAAAGACAAGATTTTTAAAAAAGGTGTAATTTTCAAATAAGTCGGGAATTACAAAACTGAAGAGATTTTTAAATCCCAATTGTTTTGAATATCCTAATTTTTTTGAAAATCCTAATATTTTCAAAATCTTTAATTTTTCAAAATTCTAACTTTTTATTAAATCATGACTTTTTAGAAAGTTACAAATTTTTAAAAATTGTGTACTTTCAAAATCTGTGAAAATATAGACTTTTTGAAAATGTGACTTTTTGAAATTCTAACTGTTTCAGAATCGTGGATATTTTTGAAATCGTGTTTTTTTCAAAATCATGATCACTAAACCCTAAACCCTAAAACCTGAGTCATAAATGCTAAACCCTAAACCCCAACATCCTAAACAATAAGCCCAAAACCCTAAATCCTAAACTATAAACCATAAACCCTTAACACTAAATCGTAAATCCATAAACCATAAACCCAAATCCCTAAATCATAAAACCTAAACTGTAAACCCCAAACCTTTAACCCTAAACCCTGATCCCTAAGCCATAAAGCCTAAACCCTAAACTCTAAACAATAAACCCTAAACCCCTAACCCTGAGCCTTAAACCCTAAATCGTAAAAAGTGAACCCAAAAAGCCTTAGGCCTAACACTAAACCAATATACCTTGAAACCTGAGCCCTAAGGAAAAACTCTAAACCCTAAACCCTAAAAAAATAACACCGAACCTCGAACCACTGAGCCATGGACCCTAAACTATGAACACTAAAACCTAAACCCTTAACCTTGACCCCTATGCTCTAAACCCTAAGCTCTGAGCCCTATACCCTATAAACCATAAATCTTAATCTCTAATTACTCCTAAACCCTAAATTCCAGTCTTAAACCCTAAAAACTTAAATGCTAAATCTTAAATGTAAAACCCTCAATCATAAACCATGAGCCCTAAACCTAAAATGGAAAACATTCAACCATAAACCATGAACCCCAAACCCTTAAACCTAAGCCCTAAATCCTAACCCTAAACTTGTGCTCTGGGTGTTTGTTTGAGTCTGCTTTTTTTAAACCACATGTTTCAAAAATCTCAACTTTTTTAAAATATTAGGATTTTCAGAAAAAATATGTCTAGAGTTTGAATAAAATTTTCCCAAAATTTTGGATTTTTTAATATGTCGTGCTTTTTGTAAAATTCATTATTTTCCAAAAAAGCTGTGACTTGAAAAAAAAAGTATTTTAAGGAATTTTAAATTTTTAAAAAGAGAGAATTTCATAATTATGAAAATGTTCGAATTTATATTTGTTTAGGGTTTTGAAAAAGTTGAGATTTTCAAAAATGTTAGGATTATGAAAAGGTTGGGATTTCAAAAAGTCGTGATTTCGAAAAAGCCAAGAATTTTGAGAAAGTTGGGATTTTAAAAAAGGCAAGATTTATCAAAAATTGCAATTTTCAAATAAGTATTGAATTACAAAATTGAAGATTTTTTTAAATCCCAACTGTTTTGAATATCATAATTTTTTACTAAAATCCTAACTTTTAAAAAATCTTTACTTTTTCAAAATTCAAACTTTTTTAAAAATTGGAACATTTTCAAAAATAACAACTAAATTCTGAGCCTTAAACCCTAAAACCCTAAATGCTAAATCCTAATACTAAACCCTCAATCGTAAACCATGAGTCCTAAACCCTAAGTGCAAAACCCTGAACTGTAAACCATGAACTCCAAACCCTTAAACCCATGCCCTAAATCCTAAACCTAATTTCTAAACCTCAAAACCCAAAACCCAAAACCCAAAACCTTAAAACATAATTCGTAAACCCTAACCCTTGATGTTCGAACCTTTTAACCTCAACCATAAACCCCGAACCCTGAAAACTGAAACTTGAGCCATAATCCCTAATCCCTAAACCTTGAATCCTGAGCCCAAAAAACTAAACCCTAAACACTAAATCCTCTGAGCCCTAAACCCTCAACCTTAAAATAGTTAGATTTAGAAAATTTTGGTATTTTGAAAAACTTGGTATTTTCAAAATGTCAAGAGTTTTGAAAAAGTTAGGATTTTGAAAACTTGAGATTTTAAAAAAAGTCACGACTTTTGAAAAAGTTACAATTTTAAACAAAGTTGTTATTTTTAAAAACATCAAGATTTTAAAAAAGTTGGGACTTTGAAAATGTTCAGATTTTCAAACAAGTCGATGTTTTTCAAAAATGAATATTTCAAAAATGTCAAGATTTTGAAAAGTATTATCAAAAGAGTCGGGCTTTTCGTATTTTTGAAAAGTCAAGATTTTAAAAAATCTTAACATTTTCATAAACGTTAGGATTTTTGAAAAGATGAGATTTTTAAAAAATTAGATTTTCCAAAAAGTCATGATTTTGTAAAAGTGAAGATTTTGAAAAAATCAAGATTTTAAAATTCAGGATTTCGAGAAATTCAAGATTTTCAAAAAGTCAAAATTTTGGAAATTTTTTGGAATAAGTCCGGATATTTGAAAAAGTCCCGATTTTTAATATTTGCAGTTTTTGAAAAAACATAATTTTTAAAAAAGTAATGATTTCAAAAACATTAGGCAATTTAGAAAATTTAGGATTTTGAAAAGTTCTTATTTTCGAGAATGTCACAATTTATTAAATAGTTTTGATTTTCGTAAAAGTTTAGATTTTTGAAAAAATTCTAATCTCAAAAAACTTAAGATTTCAAAAATGTAGTGATGCGCCAAAATTAGTAAGAACTTGAAAAGGTCATAACTTGTGCTCCGGGTGTCCATTTGAGTCCGTTTTTTTTTGAAACCACATGTTTCAAAAATCTCAACTTTTTTAAAATATCAGGATTTTAAAAATAAATAGAGGTGTTTGAATACTTTAGATTTTCTAGAGATTCTGGATTTTTAAATATGTCATGATTTTTGAAAAAGTTGTTATTTTAAAAAAAAAAGGATTTTAAAGAATTTCTAATTTTAGAAAAAGGTAGAACTTCATAATTCTCAAAACCTCAAACTTCAAAATTTTTAAGGTTTTTGAAAAAGTTAGAGATTTCGAAAAAATTGAGATTTCAAAAAGTCGTGATTTTGAAAAATCTTAGAATTTTGAGAAAGTTGGGATTTTCAAAAAAACAAAAGATTTTGAAAAAATGTGTAATTTTTAAAACCATAAACCCAAATCCCTAAATCATAAAACCTAAACTCTAATCCCTAAACCTTAAACCCTAAACCTGATCCCGATCCATGAAACCTAAATCCTAAACCCTAAGCCCTAAACAATAAACTATACCTTAAGCCTTATACCCTACACCCTAAACCTTGAACCGTGAGCCCTATGCCAAAACCCTAAACCCTAAACTCATAACCCTGAGCCATTGACCCTCAACAAGGAACACTCAGACCTAAACCCTAAACCCTAAACCTTAAGCTCTAATTACTCCTAAACCCTAAATTCTGAGTCTTAAACCCTAAAACCCTAAATGTTAAATCCTAAATACTAAACCCTTAATCGTAAATCATGAGCCCTAAACCCTTAATACAAAACCCTCAAAAGTAAACCTCGAACCTCAAACCATAAAACATGAGCCCTAAATCCTAACCCTAAACCCTAAACCCAAAAACTCTAAACCCTAAACCTTGAACCCTAATCCCTAATCCCGAACCCCTGACCCGTGAGCCCTAATCCCTAAACCCTAAACACTAAACCCTAAACCCCAAATCCTGAGCCCAAAAACCTAAACCCTAAACCTAGAAACCTTAAAATAGTTAGATTTTGAAAAAGTTGCTATTTTGAAAAACTTTGGATTTTCAAAAAGTAATGACTTTTGAAATATCTGCAAATTTAAACAAAGTTGTTATTTTTGAAAACATAAAGATTTTAAAAATGTAGGGACTTTGAAAATGTTCAAATTTTCAAACATGTTGGGGTTTTCAAAAAATTCAGGAGTTTTGAAAATGTCAATTTTTGAAAGAGTTGGACTTTTCACATTTTTGAGATTGTTTAAGAGTTAGGATTTTTGAAAAAGTCAAGATTTTCAAAAATTTAACCCTAAACCCTAAATCCTATAGATTGAACCGTGAGCCCTAAGCTAAATCCCTAAACCCCAAACCTCGATCCCTGAGCCATTGACCCTCAACCATGAAAACCTAAACCTTAAACCCTGACCCCTATGCCCTAAACCATAAACTTTGAGTCCTATAAACTTTGATCCCTAAACCTTGATCCTCGAACCCCGAGCCCTAATCTCTAAACACTAAACCCTAAACTCTTAATCAGAGCCCAAAAACCTAAACCCTAAACTTTAAATCCCCTGAGCCCTAAACCCTCCACCTAGAAACCCTAAAATATTTAGATTTGGTAAAAGTTGGTACTTTGAAAAAATTGAGATTTTCAAAAAGACAAGATTTTGAAAAAGTCAAAATTTTCAATAATTTGAGATTTTCAAAAAAGTCACAAGTTTTGAAAAAGTCACAATTTTATACAAAGTTGTTATTTTTGAAAACATCAAGATTTAAAATTGTTGGGACTTTGAAAATTTTCATATTTTCAAACAAGTTGGGTTTTCGAAAAATGAATATTTCAAAAAATCGGTATTTTTGAAAAGTTGGGATTTTCAAAAGAGTTGGGCTTTTTGAAGAGTCTAGATTTTTGAAAAACTTGACATTTTAAAAAAGTTAGCATTTTAGAAAAGACATGATTTTTAAAAATTAAGATTTTCCAAAAAGTCTTGATTTTGTAAAAGTGAAGATTTTGAAAAAGTCAGGATTTTCAAAAAGTAAAGATTTTGGAAAATGTTGGAATTTTTAGATAGTTAAGAATTTAAAAATGTCACAATTGGATTTCTGAAAAAGTTTTTGATTTTTTAAAACATCACGATTTTTGAAATATTTGTGATTTATGATCTCAAAAAAGTAAAGATTTTCAAAAATGTAGTGATGTGCCAAAATTAGCAGGAACTTTAAAAGGTCATAACTTGTGCTCCAATTGTCCATTTGAGTGCATTTTTTTTAAACCGCATGTTTAAAAACCTCAACTTTTAAAAATATCACGATTTTTAAAGAAAAAGTTGAGAGTTTGAATAATTTAGATTTTCACAAAATTCTAGATGTTTGAATGTTTTACAATTTTCGAAAAACTCAATATTTTCAAAAAAAGTTGTGAATTTGAAAAAAATAGGATTTTAAAGAATTTGCAATTTTAGGAAAAGATAGAATTTCATAATTCGAATAAAATTTGAATTTCAAAAATTTTAGGAGTTTTGAAGAAGTTGAGATTTTCCAAAAGTTAGGATTATGAAAAGGTTGGGATTTCAAGAAAATTTGGGATTTTAAAAAAGTCGTGATTTCGAAAAAGCCAAAAATTTTGAGAAAGATTTTCAAAAAGACAAGATTTTGAAAAAATGTGAAATTTTCAAATAAGTCAGAAATTACAAAACTGAAGAGATTTTTAAAACCTAACAGTTTTGAAAATCCTAATTCATCTTATACATTTTCAAAATTCCAAAATTCTATAAAAGGCGAGCTTTTCAAAATTACAAATTTTTAAAAAATCATGATTTGTTTTAAAAAATTGTGAACTTTTTATGTTCATGACTTTATCACTTTAAAAATCTTTGAAAATACATAATTTTTGAAAATCATGACTATTTTGAAATCCTAACTGTTTCAAAATTGGGATATTTTTTAAATCTTGACTTTTTCAAAATCGCGACCCCTAAACCCTAAAACCTAAACCCCAACATCCTAAACACTAAGCCATAAACCGTAAATCCTACACCATAAATCATAAACAATAAACCCTCAGTCATGATTTTTGAATAAGTCAAGATATTTGAAAAAGTCATGATATTTGATTTTTTCAAAAATAATTATTTTTTTAAAAGTTAGGATTTTGAAAAAGTTGGCATTTTTATATAGTTGAGATTTTAGAAAATTCAGGAATTTTTAAAATGTTGGGATTTCTGAAAAAGTTTGATTTTGAAAAACTTGGATTTTTGAAATAGTTGCGATTTTTGAAAAAGTTGGGAGTTTCAAAAAACTTATAATCTTAAAAAAGTCAAGATTCAGAAATCTAGTGATGCGCCAAAATTAGCAGGAAGTTGAAAAGGTCATATAACTTGTACTCTCGAGTGTCCATTTGAGTCCATTTCTTTTAAACTACATGTTTTAAAAATCTCAACTTTTTTAAAATATTAGGATTTCTAAAAAAGTGAGGAGTTTGAAAAAATAAGATTTTCTAGAAATTTTGGATTTTTGAATATGTTTTGATTTTTGAAAAAGTCATTATTTTCAAAAAAGTTGTGAATTTAAAAAAATTTAGGATTTTAAAGAATTTTCAATTTTAGAAAAAGATAATTTCATAATTCTAAAAAGGTTTGAATTTCAAAAAAATTAGGATTTTGTAAAAGTTAAGATTTTCAAAATTTCAAGATTACGAGAAATTCGAATTTTAAAATCGACAAGATTTTGAAAAAAGTTAAATTTTCAAATAAGTCGAGAATCACAAAACTAAAGAGATTTTTAAATCCCAACTGTTTTGAATATCCTAATTCATCTTTACTCTTTCAAAATCCTAACTTTTTATGAAAACGTGAATTTTACAAAATTGTGACCCCCAAACCCTAAACCCCAACATCCTAAACACTAAGCCCAAAACCCTAAATCCTAAACCATAAACCATAAGCTCATTTTTGAAAAAGTCATTATTTTCCAAAAGTTGTGAATTTAAAAAACATTAGGATTTTAAAGAATTTATAATTTTAGAAAACGATAGAATTTCAAAAAATAGGGTTTTTGAAAAAGTTTAGAGATTTTGAAAAAAATTGGGATTTTCAAAAAGACAAGATTTTGAAAAGAGTGGGATTTTCAAAAAAGATAAGATTTTGACAAAAGGTGTAATTTTAAAATAAGTCAGGTATTACAAAACTTAAGAGATTTTTAAATCCCTACTATTTTGAATATCCTAATTTATTTTTAACATACCAACATTTTAAAAATCTAAACTTTTTCAAAATTTAAAATTCAAATTAAACATCATGAGTTTTAAAAAAAATCGTGAGCTGAACCCTAAACCCTTAAACCTGAAACACTGAGTCGTAAGCGTTAAACCCTAAACACTAAGCCCAAAACCTTAAATCCTAAACAATAAACCATAAACAATAAACCCTAAACACTGAATCCTAAACCCTAAACCCTCAGCAATAAACCATAAACCCAAATCCCTAAATCGTAAAACCTAAACTCTAAACCCCAAACCTTAATCACCGAGCCATAAACCCTAAAATCTAAACGATGAACCCTAAAGCCTTAGGCCTAACCCTAAACCATAAACCCTATACCTTGAACCGAGAGCGCTAAGGTAAAACCCTAAACCCTAAAATCATAACCCCGATCCTCGAACCTTGACCCATGGACCCTCAACCATGGATACGAGATCTAAACCCTAAACCCTCGACCCATATGCCCTAAAACCTAAACTTTGATCCCTATACCATATAAACCTAAACCTTAATCTCTAATTGCGCATAAACCCAAAATTCTTAGTCTTAAACCCGAAATACTAAATCCTAAATACTAAACCCTCAATCGTAAACCATGAGCCCTAAACCCTAAATGCAAAACCCTCAACTGTAAACCTCGAACCCCAAACCCTAAACCCTAAACCCTTAAACTTAAAACCCTAGTCGTAAATGTTAAACCCTAAACACTAAGCCCAAAACCCTAAATCCTAAACCTTAAACCATTAACACTGAATCCTAAACCCTAAACACTCCGCAATAAACCATAAACCCAAATCCCTAAATCGTAAAACCTAAACTCTAAAGCCTAAACCTTAATCCCTGATCTATAAACCCTAAAACCTAAACAATGAACCCTAAAGCATTAGGCCTAACCCTAAACCCTAAAATCATAACCCTGATCCTCGAACCTTGAGCCATGGACCCTCAACCATGGATACCGAGATCTAAACCCTAAACCTTGACCCAAATGCCCTAAAACCTAAACTTTGATCCCTATACCATATAAACCCTAAACCTTAATCTCTAATTGCTCCTAAACCCTAAATTCTGAGTCTTAAACCCTAAATACCAAATCCTAAATACTAAACCCTCAATCGTAAACCATGAGCCCTAAACCCTAAATGTAAAACCCTCAACCGTAAACCTCGAACCCCAAACCCTAAAACCTAAAGCCCTAAACCTGAAACCCTACAACCTAATTCTTAAAATCTAAAAGTTGATCCCCGAACCTCGAACCTCAACCCTAAACTCGAGCCTTGATCCCTAAAACCTAAACACTAAATACTAAACCCCGAATACTAAGACCAATACCTAAACACAAAACACTAAATTCTTTGAGTCCTAAACCCTCAACATAGAAACCTAAAAATAGTTAGATTGAGAAAAAGTTAGTATTTTAAAAATTTGGGGTTTTCAAAAATTCAATATTTTTGAAAAAGTCGGACTTTCAAAAACTTGAGATTTTGAAAACATCACGACTTTTGAATAAGTTGCAATTTTCAACAAGGTTGTTATTTTTAAAACATCTAGATTTAAAAATGTTGGGACTATGAAAATGTTCAGATTTTCATAAAAGTTGAGGTTTCAAAAAATGAATATATCGAAAAACTAAGGATTTTTAAAGGATTTTCAAAGAGTTGGGCTTTTCACATTTTTGAAGAGTTTGGATTTTTTAAAAGTAAAGATTTTGAAAAATTCGACATTTTCAAAAAAGTTAGGATTTTTGAAAATATGGGATTTTTAAAAATTTGAGATTTTCCAAAACTCATGATTTTATAAAATCAAAGATTCTCGAAAAAAGTCCGTATTTTTGAAAATTTGGGATTTAAAAAAAAGTCAAGATTTTAGAAAATATTGGGATATTTAATATTTGTGATTTTTGAAAACAAAAATATTTTTAAAAAGTTGGGATTTTTGAAAAGTTTCGATTTTGGAACACACGTCGCGATTTTTTATAAATTTGTGATTTTAAAAAAAAATGGGATTTTTGAAAAAGTTATAATCTCAAAAGAGTCAAGATTTCAAAAATGTAGTGATATACAAAAATTAAATGGAATTTTAGAAGGTCATAGCTTGTGCTCCGTGTGTCTATTTTATTATGTTTTTGTAAACCACATGTTTCAAAAATCTCAATTTTTTAAAATATCAGTATTTAAATAAAAAGTTGGGAGTTTGAATAATTTAGATTTTCCAAAAACTCTAGATTTTTTAATATGTCATTATTTTCAAAAAAATTGTGAATTTAAAAAAATAGAATTTTAAAGAATTTGCAATTTTAGAAAAAGATGGAATTTCATAATTTTAAAAAGTTTGAATTTCAAAAATTTTAGGGTTTTTGAAAAAGTTAAGATTTTCAAAAAAGTCAGGATTATGAAAAAGGTTGGGATATCAAAAAAGTCGTGATTACAAAAAAGCCAATATTTTTGAGAAAGTTAGGATTTTTAAAATAGACAACATTTTAAAAAAGGTGCAATTTTCAAATAAGTCGGGATTTACAAAATTGAAGAGATTTTTAAATCCCAACTATTTTAAATATCCTATTTTTTAAAATCCTAACATTTTAAAAATCTTTACTTTTTGAAAATCATGACATTTTGAAATCCTAACTTTTTCAAAATCGGTATATTTTTGAAAACATGACTGTTTTAAAATTACGACCCCTAAACCCTAAAACCTGAAACATGTTTTGTGTCGTTAATGCTAAACCCTAAACCCAACATCCTCAACACTAAGCCCAAAACACT